>JAUCNQ010151335.1:0-16431 GCA_032352715.1 Bougainvillia muscus | reverse complement strand
TCCAGTCCCTTGTAAGATTTCTTCTTCTTTTATTTGTGTTCCTGGTGTACCTTGATACCATTTAAATGTAACCTTTAGTTTTTCTGTATCTTGTGTTTCAGTTGTGCAACTGAAACGGAGTCGATTATTAAACGTATCTACTGTAACGATAGGATCTGTTACGGTTGGAATTGGATCTAAAAATTCACAACATTATCAGAAACAATACGTCGACTTGTTAATTCGTTAAGTCTTCAAATGTACAACAACTCTGTCTATGTTTAGCCGAATTTGCAACACTTACTTACAGGTAGTTGAACTTATGAAACAATTTAAATAGACAGTAATGTGTTTAGATTTAAACATGCTTTCAAGGTTTCATTTATTGGACAATGTCTGCTTTTATAGATTGTTGTTATCAATTCCTTTTCTTGTGATGATGATGAAAAGATTTATGAAACAAACAACTTACCGGTACAACCTGGTGTAAAACCGTTTGGAGAGACCTGGCCATTAGGACATTGTTTTTCTGTACCTGTAACAGAAAGAAGGCAATAAATAAAACATTTTTTTACAAAGAATGTATTTTCTCCAGATGTCTACAAGTTTAATGAGAAAATCATCATCCTTATTAAAGTCGGTCACTTTCTGCCACTGAAAACAAAAGAAGGGAGGACTTATGCTTATGGACATATTCCACTTCGTGGACATAGATTTGTTAATATTATCATTACGTCATATAATTTGGCAGAGTGGTACAAAGTCCGACAATTTGACGTCATCGTATCGACCTCATAATTGAACGATTTTCTCCCGATTTTTGCTATTTTTAATAAATCAACGTACATCATATACCGAATTGAAATAAAGTTAACAAAACAAAAAACGTCTATAGAGTAAAGAGCATCCCTGAACAGTTAGGGTATTATTATTTTACATAATATAGGTGTAACGCATTGAAAACTAATCTTTTCGAGTCTATCTTGATTGCTGAACAAAGAGTTTGAAATTGATATTTATATATGGATATCTAAATGTTAAAAATATAATGTATAATGATCTACTTAACCCTATTAAGCCTGGGCTATTTTGACAACTTGTAAAGCCTGTGGACGGGGAAGGGGGGGATATAGTCCCCCTAATAACCTCAAGAGTGGCTATGTAATAGAACTCAAAGTTTTGCATATGGTTAAAGTAGCCATGATGTAGTTTTTCATACATTAGGATTTCTATTAGGACGTTTTTAATATTGCTGACGTCAACATTTTGTCGTATACGACTTTTCAAAGGAAGGGTGCCTGAAAATCACGTAATGGCTGTATATGACGTCATGATATTATTCACGTGATAAAAGTATAACTAACATGGAAGAACATCGGACAGGTAATGCTCATTCAAAGTTTCAATGCCTAAAGTCATTGGGAACTGCAGTTATACTTGCTCAAAGTTTGTAAGATTTTGACCTTAATTAACCAAAACTTTGATTAGTGGTCTTGACTAATGACCTAAAACTTCTGTGGTATTTAAGATATGGCCCTGAAATTTTGACATAACATGTAAGATTAATTTAACTTCATAAAGGTTTAATTGCTAGAAATAAGTACTTTAAGAGTTGCTAAAAACTTTCCGACAGGAGGGAGTGGAGGGGGGGGGGAGGGCCTTTATAGGGTACAAACTCTGAATACTGAACCTCTTTAGAAGGGTTAATTCAGGTCAAGTCACAATATTTCCGTTACAAACTTTACCATACCAAACTAGTAAGCTGGCGAATGTGTTCAAGAGAATACCTTCTTTAATCTACTTATCAGAAAGAAGTACTCTAACCTGCACAGTATCTCATTGGACAACCAGGTGTTCTATCCAAGAAATAAACAAAATATTCTTCATTGTTAACCGAACATCTTTTTACTTTTACAGAAGTTCCAATTGGTATATTACAAGTGTCCCCAGTTCTTAATAAGGCATCTGCCGTTTTTATTTCTCCAATGTTCATTGGTGGTAAATCCTCCAAATAGATTGGCGCAATAGTGCCTAAGATAATAAAATCAAGTTGCATATTTGGGCTCTGATAAAATCAACGTTGATTCCGATACTGTGAAAATACAGACGAAAATGTCTTCCCATCCACAGATTTCCGGGGATCGAGGTTGACCTAACATCAGATTACATAACTCTGCTCTTTAAGCACTGTGAAGATTCACTTAAGCGCTGTGGGCGCTTATTAAATTTTTTAATTTTTACCCTGGGCGCTTATTCGAGACGGGTGCTTAAAAGAGGCGGGTGCTTATTAAAGTTTCAGAATATTCACTATTCACTTTTTTGAAACTAGAACTTAAACACACAAAGAAAGGATTGCTTAAGAAATTTACTGCATCCTAGAGTAATAGATAATCTTGAAAAAATCGTCTGCTGTTCTTTTCTGTAAACATATACTCAATATTTCGTATAAGTGCCCATGCTGCATTCTATACACATCGGTATTCAAATAAGCGCCTGCTTTGGAGGGGTGGGCGCTTATAGAAGATGGGCGCTTAAAAGAGGCGGGCGCTCAATTCAAATTTTGAATTTTATCTTGGGCGCTTACTCGAGAGAGGCGGTTAGAAGAAGCTGGGCGCTTATTCGAATCTTTACGGTAGTTCAATATCTTCTAGTACACATGCGGACCAATCGCAACCAATCACTCCAACATTGAAACATGGGGAGGGGGTCTGGGTACAAGATACTTTTTGTTTCATTCTTTTTGTCCAGGATTGTAGTTAAACTAGGTAATTTACGCACAGCATTATATACTATAGAAACGCTATATTGACCTTGTGAAAATAGGTTACTGTAGGATTGAATGCATGTAGCCAATATACCCACCGGTTATATTTTTACTGTCGTCTTAGATTATACTGTGCGTAAAACCCGTAATTACAGCCTTAATCCAGTGGTAAATCGATCAAAATCAGAAGTCGATTCATCTGTGGCGGACCCCGCCTTAATCACAGAATTACGATGAAGAACTTAAAGTTTCAATTTTATTTGAGGCCAGGTCCTCCTACTCTCGGCTTTAGAAAAGAATTTTTAAAACTGATTAAATCTTGATTATTCGAATTAAAAACGGTATAATCGAGTTCGGAGTATATAAGATTATTTCTGACAATTAGAGAAAATCCATTTAAATTTTCCCTAATTAATCATATATA
This sequence comes from Bougainvillia muscus, assembly GCA_032352715.1. Taxonomy (NCBI): domain Eukaryota; kingdom Metazoa; phylum Cnidaria; class Hydrozoa; order Anthoathecata; family Bougainvilliidae; genus Bougainvillia; species Bougainvillia muscus. The sequence continues at coordinate 13,264 of JAUCNQ010151335.1, read as the reverse complement.
ACAGAAATCTAAAATTTTAATGCACTGATTTTTTGTAAGAAAATGGTGGATCCATCTCTAGTCAGTACTAAACGATGGAGAACTTGACATCTTGATTCTTTGATCCTTTTGATTCTGTGTTTTACTGATGTGACTAGGTAAAAGCGTGTTCTCCTTCTAACTTCGTACTGAATCCTTAGAGACCCATCCTCATACAAAAGGAATTAAAAAATAAAAAGTTTGAGTCTCTACTAGTCTGCTGTGACTAAGTAGAAGCACGTTGTGATTCCGCCTCTGATCGTAGGCAGACACAACAGAAATCAGAACTTGCTTTTACTTGATCACATCAGTAAAATGCAGACTTAAAGTCTTTTAACTCTAACTACTTTATGCATTAAAACTTCTAATTCTAGTGATTACTATGACTTGCTTTACCATTTGTTATATTTGAAGAACATTAGCAGTGGCTGATCCAGCCCTAGGCAGAGCAACAAGCTGGAGTATAATTACTTTTAATTCTTTAGAGACCAGCGTCATACATAAAGTTATTAAAACTATAATGACTTTGAGTCTCCATTAGATGGCTGTGACTAGGTAAAAGCATGTTCTGAGTCCGCCTCTATTCTATATTTTATCTGATACGTCTAATAATCATACGTAACTGGAGTCGGATTATTCCGATTTTCATGCTGTAGAAGTATCGCTGCACAAAATCCAACTGTATTCAGACTTTTTTTCAGTCCAAATTTGTCCGTGTTAAGACAGAATAAGCATTCTGTCTTAATACCGATGTATACGGACTGAATACAGGAGTAGACGGATTATATAAAGGTCCGGATACAGCTGTATTTTATGAAATGTATTGGCTTTTGCTGAACTATTATCATTTCAATTACTTTGGAATTGTAGTTAAATGATTAGCTTATAATAAACAGGATTGATTTTTACATACCACAAGCATTTTCTGTTGGACATGATGTTGGCATCTCTCCACCAGCAGGGCTTACAAAACGATACTAGGCTTGTGCGAATCCGAATCTATCGCATGCGTCTGCGTTGGTGCCATCTATCTGCGCAATGTAACCAGTACTTCGTTGGTAATCATTTAGTTCGATGTAGTCAGTGCATGGTTCTAGGTAAGAGAAGAGTTTACAGTGGCGGATCCAACCCTAGTCAGAACAGCACGATGAAAAACTAAACGTTTTAATTCTTACTTGCTTTTAAAGACCCATTATCATACAAAAGCAATTAAAAATTAATGAGTTTGAGCATGCTTTAAATCTCCATTTTATTGCTTTGACTAGGTAAAAGCATGTTCTGAGTCCGCTAATGGATTAGATTATTTATCAGTGTTGGCTTCAGAACTTGCTTCTATTTGATCACAACATTAAAATGTAGATTAGTAGACGTTAATTTTTAATTGATCATGTATGATGATGGATCTCTTAAGACTCATCATCATACAGAAATTTAAAAACATCTCTATCGTGATGCTCTCTCTGACTAGGGATGGAACCTCCACTGTTTATATATTGAATTACCCCAGTTGGCACACAACGTTAAAACAACGCTGCAGAAACGTTATTAGTTGTTCTGTTTGATTTCAACTTCTTGTGTTCGCTATTCACATCTTCTGTTTGTTTCCTACCAAGGACGTTCTTTCCAAGATTATTTCAGCAAAGACAGATTAAATCCAGATTTGGATTGCATATGAATATATGACGTTTAGAGAGAATCTGCATAGATTATGTATTCCGATTTTTATGCAGTGGAATTCAATGATTTATAATCAAGGGACCATCCTAAAAGATTAGTGCAGCAATTCACATTAATCATCATCCATGCTGCAGTTGTTTAAACGTGGATTAAACTCTGATTAGCTTAATCCAGTATTAAATCTTACTTTAACCAACGTAAAGTTTAACCAATCAGAATTGATTTCAATTCTGATAATTAATGTAAGATTTAAAAGTATATATTAGGCTAATCTATATTTAATTCACATTCGAACAACTTGATCCAGAATAAATGCCCTTGTACATACTTCTTCTGGCAAGATGATATCATTTATGACGGGAATTTTGTGGCCGGTACCTAAACAAATGTTACGTAGCAAGCAAACTATAATCTTCACTCGATTGGACTTTTTTTGTACGGACTTTTGTTGTCTTATTTTACCTTGCATTTTTCTATCGACAACTGCTTGTTGCGTTATTGGATAGAATGAGGTTTCTTTCGTGGCTTGAGCTCTTTATAATATCGATTAAAAGCTTCCTCGGCACAAAGTGACGAAATCTTCAGCCGGTGACGATAATTTGTACCGACAAATTATTTGTGCCGACGAACAATTTTTTCCCATGCAGTCCTTGACAGTTATCTTAAACTTTAGTAGAGTATCGATTGAGTATCTATTTGCTTTTGTTATTCCGCTTCGCCTTAATTCTTTCTCTGAAAGTTTTAAAGGTGCTCCGCGAAAACCATGTAAGGTGCCGTGACCTGAGCACCCTCCATATGTCACATGGACACCATCAATGGTACTTCGATAACACTCTAATGTTCCAGAGAATTTATGGCACCCTCAAATTTCACGATAGTAATTCAAATCCCCTAGGTGTGTAACTAGCATCGTTAAGAAGTTCATTGAGCTGAACGTCCTGCGTATAGCACCATACACAGATGCTAATCTTTGATGGCACGGCGATATATAAAAATCATTGAACGCTAAATGCGAAACTCTAAGTTGCTAAACGCAGGACGTTCAGCTCTATGAAACCTATGTTATAATATTTGAAATTTGTTATGCGTTCAAAGATTTGAAAATCCGTTGTGCGTATATCTACATACGGTAAATCCTAGGTGAATGATTTACAAGGAGTTTGATGTAGAAATTTCTTAGTATGTTACGGAGGGGATTAATTTATTTGTTGCTTTTCAATTTTCCTGGCCCAGGAAGAGTATTCATGCAAATCTCTGTTCAAAATCCTCCGGATTTTAGCTTGAGAACTGAAGTTCCACATGATCTATTATCTCTGATTATTCTAGTCATAAAATTATGCTAAGATGGTTTGCCATAGAAAACATGAAGTTTTGCAGAAGATCTATGGAAGGATGGAAAGATATATTGTTTATATTTTCTGTTACCTCAACCCTCGCGTTAACAGGTTTTAGTAAGTTGTCAAATACTGCTATTATGGTATTCACAACCCAACATCACCTTCAGTTTTACTGGCACACTGAAAAAATGAAAGTTAAAATACTGTCATAGGCGGTCTCAGAATATGCTTTTACCTTGTCACAGCAATGAAATGGAGATTCGGTACATGCCCAAAGTCATTAATTCTAATAGCTTTCTGTATATGGTGATAGTCTCTTAAGACCGATCATCATACACAGGGCTTTTAAGAATTAAAACTTTTAGCTCTCCCTCCTATTGCTCTGACTGGATCCGCCACTGCGTGATGTACATTTAAGGAATGCAAAGATACGCCAAATACGATACGAATTTAGTTTTACCTTGTTGATAACTAGTGGCGCAAGGAACAAGGTCGAATTTGTATTTCCCACCAGAGTCCTTTCTTAACCCTTTAATTCATAATGTTTTAAAATGTTTTAAACATACCTTAAAAATCCTTCAGTATCTATTGCAAGATTGTTAAGGCATGTATGACCATTTTTAGAAATCATGTATGAAAGTGTTAACATTATTGTACCCTTTTTTAAATACTATTTTAATCAAGTTTTGCCAACGAAAACTTACCTACGACAACAGTCCCTAGGTTTACCCAGGAATTTGTTTCTTTTTCGATTCACTGGTTTACCCAGAGATATCTCTGGTTTACCTAATAATCGTTGGCTTGGCCTATTATCATCATATTATGAAAGTTTCAATCGTAGCATTCAAATCAAATATTTTTAAAACAAGCGCAAGTGTTTTAAAATAAATGCACATATATGTAGTTTGGTAGAATAATTGCTAAAATTACACCTCCTTTTTTGTTTATGAAAAAAATAAAGATATTTAATTAGTAAAAACTGTGTCATCGTTGCGTTGACGTATTTAAAAACTACATAGCAAGAGCATTTGATTTGTTGATAACAATTAAAAGATATAAATATAATCTTGCACAATTGGTCAATTATTGCTTAATGACGTCTCTGATTGGTTGTTAATGTCTTCCCCGACTATGTTGTGATTTTTTTACAAGAAAGTTGGCATGAAATGAAGCAACGAAATTCTGTTTCAAAAAAATTAAGAATTATATAACGATAACATGTAGTAGAGATATGCATGCAGACATATATATTTGTATAAAGTGCTTGAAAAAGTGGGTTTATGGGTGATAGAGGTAATTGTACAACCTCGAATCCAGAGCCTTTCATCTCTTTTTTATTATGAGAACGACGAGATAAAAGGCCCAGGTTAGGTTGGATGAAAAACACCAAAGTTTGGGTTTTTTTAATAACGTGACTTTTATATAAATAAATAGAACGCGTGTTTTGCAGAAATATGTGTAAATATGTCAATCAAACTTTGCAATATATTATTAAATTCTTTTTTATTACACACTTCGGCACAATACATCAATCAATGATACAAATAAGATATGACAAGCTTAGTTATGAATATTTAGTTCGGTAAACGTCAGATTTCTATAATTTCAACAACCTGACCAGGGCCTTTCCTTCTTGCCGTCCTCTTAATCAAAAAGAGAAAAACGATCCTCGGGACGAGGTTGGTAATTGTAGTATTATGTAATTAGGTAATAATTAGGTTAGTTTTTCCAAGATGTAATCAGAATAAATATAAACAAAAAACCCAATTTCCCCCAGCACATAACGTTTAAATTTAATTAGACAAAAGTTCTACTTCATATAACTGCAATTTGTATTTGTTTTTCTCAGGATGTAAGGACACAAACATATTATCATATGAGATTTTACATGTGTCTTATATGTTGTTAAAACTGGAAAGACTATATGCATATATGGAATGCTATCACTTCTTTTAATTTTTAGAGCTGGTAAACAAACGTATCTGAACGATCAAAGTACGAAATTTGTTAAAATAACCGAACTTACTAAGCTTAAAGACAGTATGGAACAATGAATTGATGGCCATATCGTTAACCCTATTCGTACCGGGGGGTACAAAGTACCACAATCTTGAAACTTTTGCTTGTAACTTTTGTTCTGTACAATATCAGGAGATTTCCTTTGGTGACTTTTAACATTTATTTATTTGCAACAGAATGGGACAAAAAAATAATCTAGAAATAGTTGCGCCCTTTAGCGCCCAGAAGCAATATTATCCCATCCAGTTTCCTCAAATAATTTTTTTTTAACTCTTTTTAAATCTACCAAGAAAGTCGTAAGTAGAGACTATGTTTGAGTATGTTACACCCAGTTCTAGACAAACAGACATAATTTAACTGCTCATTGCTTCTGTTTGCTACATGGGCGTTAATTTGGAAAAATCATCGAAATTCCTGTGAAAAACACAACTTATGACGTCATAATTAAAATGACGATGTCAAATTGTCGGGCTTATGGTGTTGTACCACTGTGCCAGGTTTTATGACGTTAACATAACATTAACACATATTTTGAGGTTGTGATACTTTGTACCCCCCCCCCCCCCCGATAAATTTGAGACTCATAAAGTCCGGTACGAATAGGGTTAAAACAATTCGAAAAGAGGCTTATAAAAGATAGTTCCTATCGCCCTGAAATATCACAATGAATTTGAAATATCACACTGATGAATCTCGGATTCAGTGCGATAACACTGTGATAGGCAGTATCTCACTGGTATCTATCAGACTTTACGGCGATGCTGAGATTCTTGGCACTCCACCACATATTTAGTGACATTAGTTGTAGTTCTTTAAATTAAAGCTATTGCTCGTGGATCTACCTCATCTAGCAGTCTGCTTATTTAAGTTCAGGTTGGTTTTTCTATTAGAACGTCTAAACGATGTTCTAATAAAAAAAAGCGTGAACGAAATTCGTCCCTGAGCCTCATTAACATTTTTTTTAAATTTCATTTATTAATGCGTTTTATATGGATGTAGCTTACTGGCAAATTGGTCTTGACTATCATATGTACTTTTATTTAGACTATTTCAATCCGTATATACAAAGATATTCTTCCTACTGCAAATTCTGTTAAAGTCATCTTGTTGCAATTTATCTTGCACTAGTTTGATTTTATTTTGTAATAAATTTCATTTTCTGTGCTAGTTGTGTTTTTATAACATCTGTTTTATTTTTACATAAATTATAAGTTTTATAAGTTCTACACTCGCTCCGAGGCGTACTGATGAGTCCTGGAAAGGAAGAAACACGTGTCTGCAGATATTCATATTATACATAAATTATATATATAAATATATGTACAGTTGGATCTGGCAAAATTGATTCCCGTTTGTGAGTTCCACTAGTCCGAAGTGGCAAGAGAGACCAAAGAAACCCAAGGGACCAGCAAATATGGTTTCACTTATCCAGGAATCGACTGTATATATATAATTATATGTCTTATTTCATATGTTACACAGTTGCGATATTTTTATTTATTATCGAGAGAAACAAATGTATAATAATATATTGTTATTAGGAGAATTAAAAATGATTTTAAACGACCATATCTAGTTTTGTTACCTTTTTGTCTCATTATAGGCATCGCCATATAAGGTTGGGAATCAGGGTGTCTCAGCTGCACCATTCGTGGTGCCCTTTGAAAAGGCCATATACTCACACCTTTCAGGGTGCTGGAAATCTAAGCACCCTTTTTGGTACGCAGTTGGCACTTTGAAGAGTGTCATTGGTTAACTCCTAGAAAGGTGCTGTAGTGACACTCAGACGGGTGAATACTTGTGGACTTCGCAGGGCACCCTTCACGGTTTAAGTATAGTACCTTTATGACTTTCAGTGATTTTCAAACATGTCAACGTGCTTAATTTTGGTCTAGTCACTGTTTATAAGTATATAAGAGTTCAGAACCTAATACGCGAGTAAATAGGCAAAATAAACAATCGGTACTACAGGAGTGCACGACTTATCCCGTCTGGGATTCATTACTAAAATTGAGGAAATTTTCATTAGGTGACGAAAATTTGTACCGACAAAAATTTGTGCCGATGAATTTGGTCCAAACCCTATTCTACCTGGGAGAGGGGATGAATTTATCCCCCCTACAAGTTTTTTTGCCATAAATTTCTAACGGGATATGTGTATGATTTGAAATTTTGTGACTTTTCCTAACTTTTATTCAGGAAAAAACGTTTCGTCATGGAGCACTTTCTCGGCCGGTGTTTTCCATTTTTTAAAAAACAATTACTCCATCTAATATAGAGTTTTGAAAACAATAAAACATGAATTAATGGTAGAATTGATCAAAATATTCCATCAAATCAACAAAAAACTGGTCGGGTGAACTGATGTACAGTTTACACTAAAATAATTGGGTAAAATTATATTTGCTGATGTCAGCAAAAATTTTAACCAATCAATAATTATTTTCTAGTAATGGGTCATATATCTGCCTAGTTTTATTGCCATACCATAATTGGTTCGAGAGTTAGGTAGGAGGAGCCCTAAACAGCCCAGGACGGAGAAGGTTAAACACTTAACTGTACACAATCATAAAACTGATGACATGAACATTATTAATTTTACTATAGTCAACATTCTTGTAAAGTGAGGTATGCGAATTTGCTTAACGTTTGTAAGAATTTGACCGTAATTAACCGAAATTTGTATAGGTGGTCTTATAATGACCTAAAACTTCTGAAGTACTAAAGATATGGCCCTGAAACTTCGCCAAACGATGTGAAATAGATTATATTGACATGCACTTAGGTTCAATTGCTAAAAAGAAGTAGGTCAAAAGTAATTTCAAAAGTAAAATTCTGACAGGGGAGGCCTTTCCTCTCTGGCAATATAGGGTTAAAGCTTGGCATGATTCTAGTCCAACTCTTAATAGTTTCAATTAGAAAAAAATTGCAAAAACGACTCTAATTTTTTGTTGACGTCAGCAATATTCAAGTTAGTTGAAAGTTTTCTAGTCTGGTCTGCAAAATACAATAATGGACAATTTACTGACGAGAATGATACAGAAACGTCCTCCCCCCCAAAAAAAAAAAACTATACAGAATAGGGTTAAGTTATTTTTAAAAGTTAATTAAAAATTGGTATATTTCAAAACTTAAATTGTTAAAAAAAACTTTTGCTAAATTTTGAAAACGCGACAGTGAAATATAGACAGGTTAACTTTTAAATCGAGGCAATTAGTACTAGTAATCACATGGTTATAAGTTCGAGTTCCAGTTTAAAAAATTTCAAAAAGGCTAACGAGAAAAATTTATTCCAAATATCACGAAACTAAGCATGTGATTTCTGGTTAATCACATGGGTTAGAAATTCTCAGAGATCATTGAAAGACTGTAAAATTCGGAAAATTTCTTGTTTTTTTGCATTATATGATAAAAGATATTATTACATAGCAAGTAAGGTTTCTTCAGATCACTCCTTTAAAAACCTGTTTTAAAAAAAAATCTCTTTTAAAAAAATATTCAGTTCTGTGATAACGAACCATTTTTGATTCTGCTACGTCTGTATGATTTTTAATTTTAAAAGAAAAAAATAATTCTCGGGGGTTTCGGGTAAAAAAAAAAAATCGACGAGAAATTACAAATCATCAGCTGGAAATTTTAGAATAATCCAAGCAAAGATGTCAACTAAATTTCAAACAACCATGTGACTAAACTTTGAAATCGCGACAAGTAATTTCGAAATTAAGATTCCCAATATTGAAACTGCGATTTTACATTAAGCGACTACTTCTAAAAACTTCTAATGCGCCATCATGACACCCTGACTAGGGATAAACTTCTAATGCTCCATCGTAAAACCCTGGCTAGAGATAAATCAGTAGCGGGCACTGGAGAGAAAGTTTGCTGCACAATTTATGTGTTTACGGAATTTTTTAAGTTATATGAACTTTCATTAAAGTGATATGCCTTATTTGAAGGAAATAAATAAATAAATAAATATATCTCTTAATTGATTTGTGTTTAACATTATTTGATCTACATTAACCCTAATATCAACATATAAACATGTTATACCTGAGAAAAACTACTCTCATTATTGTAACAAGCATAAAATTTCCTTTCTTTTGATTTATAATACGACTATAAGCTTACATAAAAAGATATACAGCCTACAGGCCTATTTCATACCTAAATACCTAATTTTGGTTCACAATAGGCATAATAATACATAATTAATCAATTATTTAATTGGTTAAGTATTTAATTAATGTGGTTCAGGAACGTTCATTATTCATTGATGAGCTGTAAAATGATGTAAAATATGAGTAAAATCTAAAATAACGGTTTTCATTAAAATTTAAATATACAGCCGACGCCCGGAATCGGGCTGCAATGGAAACACCGAACTATTTGTGGATTTTTTTTTTGTGGAAAATGTGACTAGATAAATTTTGGAAAAGTCATATAATGTTAGGCAGATTGGACCAACAGAACAGAAGTTATGTGAAAAAACCGAGAGGGTGGGGGCGGAATAAAACCTTTTTCTTCAATTTCCATTAATCAGCAATTACCCCAACCCACCCCCTCAGGATTTCAGCGACTTCCAATATCCGCCACTTACTCGTGTGAATTTTCTAAGTAATAAATGCGGAACTACTACGGTATATATAAATATCCCTCTTACCTTGAGCATGTGCATAACCAACAAGACCCAACAGCATTAAAATCCTTATCAGCATCTGATTTGAGTGTTCCATAGTATCATGAGTATTTGTTCTAAATAATTATCATATTGCATGTGGTATTTATACTGGTTCTACAAGGACTTAAATAAGATATTTTAAGTCCTTGGTTTCTACTTCTTTGTTCCTCAGTTTCTACACATTGTTAGGTTGTTTAAATATCTATAGACAAGAAACACGAGCCTTTACTTTAGAGATTTCATCATACAACTTGTAGAAATAGGAGTATTCAGATTCCTGTAGGTGGCCTGATAAAATCGTAAATCAATAACATAATGGAAGTATTTTGGGATGAAATACGAATTTAATTTGAAAAATTCATGATATTTATTGTAAGCTTTCGCTCGTCATTGCGAGCTTTTCAGCTAATGTATATACTTACATTTTCACATTCCAATGTATTGTATTTATTTCAAGTTGGTAATTAGTTTTTAACTATTACATATTATATATATTATATATTTAAATCAGTGTGATCATGTAATATCGAGCATGGTGGAGTGTATTTTTAGCATTGCTGCAGGCTTTAAGCCTGCAACAATGCTAAAAATGAACTCCACCAAGGACACTTCTGTAGGAATTTTTACAGAGACGAGCGAAAGCTTACAATAAATATCATGAATTTTTCAAATTAAATTCGTATTTCATCCCAAATTTCACTATGCTGCCTACACAGAAAAAAATAATGGAAGTAAGTAAGATTTATTCACCATCAAATAAACATTTTAAAAATTACAATTAAAATAAAAAGAAAGAATCGTAAGAATATAACAAAGCTTAAATAAAGTAACTGATGGTCAGCATAACACAAGACAAGCGGTGAAGTTTTGTTTTCATTGTGGTCCTGTTTCAGCAAAGACATGAAAAATAAAATACTTACGCATAAATATACTTAACCTTTTTGTCGTCATCTTAATGAGTGAAGCAGTCAACCTCTCCTTGTTTAAGACTATTTAAATAATAGTACTTAAGACAATGCTTAAAGGTGGTAACACTTGTCCACTGAGTTATCTCAGAAGGTAACTTATTCCAAGTAGCAGGGACAAAGTATGAAAGACACTTCTGACCGAGGCTAGCTTTTCGAAGAGGTTGAACAGGTTGGCAATGTGATCTACGACTACTTCCTAAATTTTCGAATCCGAATCTTTGCCGAACAGGCAACCAGTTTGGAATTACAAACTCATTAGCACTAATATGTGATCTATTCCCTAATTGTAAGCAAATCCGCATACACTTATTCTGTGTTACCTGCAGTTTCCTCTTTAATTTTCAAATTAAGGTTAGGATACCCGGATGAACACCCATAGTCGAAAGGTGGTTGATTTTTCCTGTATAAAAATTTCCATTTAGAATTAAATTTTCTTATTACAGCTAAGGCCATCGATTCTCTAGACAAAGATTCATCTAGTATACAACTAAGGTATTTCACTTTGGAATGCTGTTTTATAGTAACATTGTTCCTTCTTACTTCAAGCTAGTTTCCTTTAGCTTTGCCTTTAGGAGAGAAAAGGATCATTTACTTCTTATCTTCACCAAGATGAATGCTTAGCTTGTTATCAACAAACCAGTCACAGACTTCATTAAATGAGTCATTTAATCTCAGTTCTGTAACTTTAGTATCTTTGTGTTGGAAAATTAAGCAAGAGTCATCTGCATACAGGAATAAATCACATTTGATAGCCTGTTCCATATCATTGATGTAAATTAGAAACAGTAATGGTCCTAAAATAGACCCTTGTGGTACTCCGCAAAATAGTGTATAATACAGTGGTAAAAGTTACGACCTAAAGCTGACTTCCTTACATATTGTGTTGGAATTCATAATCTGGAGATTGCACTGCACGAAAATATTAATTACTAAAAGGGGCTGTACACAAAATTGGCATTGAAATTCGTATTAATTCTCATACTAAATAAGTATCCCTGCGCATATATAGTATATGCAAAGACACCCCTTTGTTAAGCAAAATGGTAAGATAGATGTAACGTATTTTGTGAACGTACAGTTCCTAATTAGTCTGTTTGAGCTGTATCCCATATTCGAAAGCGTATTGTTCGGAGAAGAACGGATTCTCCTACTCAGAGCACAGGCATAATCCTGAATGGTCTATTTGATGTTGTAATGGATTGATAGGCCGATATTCCGATGTAGTTGGAGATATACAGTGAAGGATCCAGCCCTATAGTCAGATCAGCACGAGCAAATGCTAAACGTTTTAATACTTAATAGCCTTCTGTATGATGATGGGTCTAAGAAACCCATCTTCATACTGAAAGCAATTAGAATTAATCACGTTAAGCTCGCTTGAATCTCCATTTCAGTGCTGTGATTAGGTAAAACCGTGTCCTGAGTCCGCCTCTGAGTATGAAAACATTTGATTTAGTTTTGATTACCAAAATTAATCCTGAGATTAAACTCGACAATTTCTTTCGTTGTGTACATTTTAACCTTAAAAAGCTTGGAGTCTATGCGGGGCCTTCCCTATTTAACTAATATAAGTTTGATTTAGTTTTAGAACGTGAAACTGTGCACGGTACCTATGAAGTAGTTTCTAAAACGCTAAGAGTTTTTAAATTATTTTAATTTGTTTCGATTTATGGTGTGAGAGTTTTAATTAAATTCCGGAACTTGATTCCAGAGCATTTTTTATCCTTCTTGGATCAGAAAGGGATTAAATGGATTGAAGTCGAGGTTGTTGTATTCTCTTATAGAAATATAACAAAATCAAAATCAGATTCTTTTTCTACATTTGCATAAATATAATGATGGTGCTCAACCTTTAAATCACCATGGATCAGAGGCGGACTTAGAACATGCTTTTACCTATACAAAGCAATAGAATGGAGATTCAAAGCATGCTCAAACTCATTAATTTTTAATTGCTTTTGTATGATAATGGGTCTTTAAAGATCCATCATCATACAAAAGCTATTAAGAATTAAAATGTTTTGTTCTTTATCGTGCTGTTCTGACTAGGGCTGGATCCGCCACTAATGGATAGCCACTACACAAACAATCATAGAACCTACTGAAATCTGGAGTACAACCTTGGAAAACTAGAAGTTTTAAATCTTAATAGCTTTATGTATTGCGATGGTCTTACGTGAACTATCACCATAAATTAATTAATTTAAATTAACGACTTTGTGTCTCGATTTTACTGTTCTGAATAAGTAAAAGTATGTTCGGCATCTGCATTTGGATTACTTTGCTCTGCAACGAACAGGGTGAAATTGGTGTAAGTTACAACATAACTTCTAATTAAATGAAAACTAGACACAGAGATGTGTGAACTATCTCGCCACTGATACACTTTCTATCAACGTCACATAGTACGTACCTTTATGTGATTTTCAGTCTGACTGGTTGCTAAAAAGTTGCTTAGTTTTTAACCAAATCTCAAAACTTGTATGTAAAAAATCAAGCAAATGCAATGACGATTTCCGACGCAAATATTAGTATGAATGAATAAAATCAATGTTTAGTCGTAC
>JAUCNQ010151224.1:0-16439 GCA_032352715.1 Bougainvillia muscus | reverse complement strand
GATTTCACAAAATTGTCAATAACTTTGAGGGAAAACATTATTTTCACGAAACCTCAACGGCAATAGTAATGTTTATTCATTTTGAGTGTTTTCAACCATGTAGAATGGTTTTTAACTTAATATTCAGGCTGTGAATTTAACCTTAACTACGTTGAGGGCAAATAATTGTTTCCATTGCTTATCTATTGGTTTAACTTTTCGAAAGCGATTAGTGGCGGATCCAGCCCTAGTCAGAACAACACGATGAAAAACTAAACGTTTTAATTCTTAATAGTTTTTGTATGATAATGATAATATAATAAAGACCAATTATCATACAAAAGCAATTAAAAATTAATGAGTTTGAGAATGCTTTCAATCTCCATTCTATTGCTTTCACTAGGTAAAAGCATGTCTGAGTCCGCCTATGGCGATATATTTGTATAGTTGAACTTTTATCAACTTTTTCAAGCTGAAAAATTTCATACGAAACATAATAACAATAGAACTCGTTCGCAGGAAATGATTTTGAAAAGCTTACAAAGTCGGCTTAATATGTTAATATGAAATAAATGAAGAAATAAATTCGTGCAACCATCTTCTTGGTTTTTAAGCGTTAAATTACAACCACAAGACTTCTCATTTTCCAAGATGCTCTGGAAAATGGAATTGAACTACATTGAAAGTGCAGATTGAGCAGTCAGTGCAAAAATGTATTGGACAGTTCGAAGAACAAATGAGTTGCCAATAGTTGTTTTACAGTATTTTTTTAAGAAAAGGCATAGGTATTACGAGACAAAAATGTCAGATATAACTGAAATTAAGAAAACTAAATGTTTAATATAAAATATCGATCGGTGTCCGTTAATTGGAGAGAAAAAAATAGAAAAAACCTGATTTCGTGAAAAACATAATTTGCCTGACATTAGAAAGTTTCCTTTGAGGTCTAACCAAACTTTTGCGTGTGTAAATAAAATTATCCGGTTATCAGAGATGTCCTCTCATAAAATGCCTTTAATATCAGATTGCTTTTGACTAGTTCTTCTTTAAGGGTATGAGTTATCATTATGTATTTAAAAATCGTAAAATCTATGCGGTATTGATTAACCATCCATGGTCCAGTTGTTCGAATGTAGAATAAACTCTGATTACCTTAATCCTGTATTAAATCTGATTTTAACAATCAGATCTGATTTCGATTCAATTCTGATTGAGTAAAAATAAAACGACATAATCCAATATAAGTTAAAGGAAATTAAAAAAGAGGTGCTTTAGTGACAATCTATATTTTTGGTACATCACGTATATATCATAGAAAATTGTATTAACTATTTTTACTTCCTAAAAACGCAATTGTTCTTAAAACAACCGTGTTAATTATCCTACCGATTCTACAATTTTGACTGGAAATTCGAGAAATATGACCAATTTTACATTTTTCAGACAATGCTGGACAAAATATTTTGGCACTTTTGCTACAGAATGGACAACTGGGGCACCACAAGTTCAACTATACTTATTTTTATAACCTCGAAGATGGTTTTCAACCAGCTCGCTGATCAGCTCGCATGATGTTAGTAGACTTAAGACTTTAAGATCTTTAGTTTTGAGTTTATTACTTGCTCGTGGTCTTTGCCATGAGGCGCGGACGACCCCGCAGTAGAAAACTCGATTTTAAACCAGTTTTAGGCTACTAGGTGCCGGATCTGGTATGCTAATTTATAGACCAGATATTCGATTTTACAGACCAGATTTATTGAGGAGTGAAATCTTTCGAAGCGCATTATTTAGAGATATATAGAGACACATATTACTATTCAGAGAGACAAAGAGACATATTTACACATAAAGAGACAAAGAAATATATTACATTAATTATTGCAATCAAGAATATGCTCAAATTTATACAGAAATTTCAGAGATTTTAAATTTCATCCCAAATTCTCCTAACATTTTAATATTGTTAACCCTATTCCGTACGGGGGTGGGTGGAATAGGGTTAACAATATTATAATATTATTATTCTCCCCTAATATCTTAAGATTGACTACAATATTGATGCCAATTTTTTTGGACATTTAGTTTTATTAGTATATACAATTTTCCAGAAAATGTCACAATACTTGCTTGACGTAGTTTTAAGTTATGACATATTTGTCACATTTTTCAGCATAAATCTAAAGTATTATTGTAACTGTGATTCTATTAAACAAATTTGATCCAATATATATTCTGTCTCATTCTGGTCCGTAAATTGTCCATTATAGTATTTAGCAGCCCGTAATGGAAAAATTGCACCTGACTTCAAAAATGCTGACGACACCAAGAAATCAGACTCATTTTAGGAAAATTTTTTTTCTTCAAACTGTTCACAATAAGTTGTACTCTAATCATGCCAAGTTTTAAGGGCAAGATACCTAAAGTGTCAATTCTTTTGTCAACGTGACCAAATCATGACGTTATAACAAGAGCTGATGACGTCATGATGACGTCAAACACACCAGTAATAATTGCAGATAGATAAATGATCATCTGTATCAACTTTTGCAGGTACTCAACAATAAAAACGACCAGGATACTAAATTTTATTTGATACTTGCATAATTAAGGAGCTGATTCTACACTAGTAGGACATTTATATTCATAAAACATACACAAAAACACGCATTTTTGTAATATGTAACTTAATTTTCAATTTTGAACAATAAAAGGTATGATGATGAAACTTTGCACAATTATTATCTATTATGTTCTGAACAAAATGATGGCATTACTTTTTGATTTCAACAGGTGACAATATCTAAATTATATCAAAAATTATTATTATTTTCGATATCAGCTTAAAAATTTGCAAAAAAAAATGATATTTAAATAATAGTTATTTAAATATAAAATAATAAAAATTCGCTCAATTATTCTTCTACCAACTGTTGACAATTAAGTCGCTACTCCCCTTCCGCCAAAAATTACAAAAACGCTGTTTCAATGTAATTTTGGTAAAAGCCACAAACTTTGAGGCAAATATAATTAGCAGTTCAGAAGTTACGATTAAAAATGTCATGGGGGGGGGGGGGGATCGCACAGAGTTACATAAATTGTACGATTTCTCCTCCTGACAAGTGTCTACATTCATACAATATTTGTATGCACAAAGACACTTTTCCTGAAGTGAAAATAGTAGTATTTCGTTATTTCCTTTTTGAATAAAAAAATATTTCTTAGCGTAGTGTTCTTCAGAAAAATAGGCTTTTGTTCCGGAGTTTCAATGTAGGAGGCTATTTACATCATAGGAGGAGGAGTATCTTTGTGTATACTTAGTTAGCACCAAGGGCTCTCGTTAATAATGAGCTGATGTTCATGTACATTCTGTGATAAAATAGTACGATTTGCTAAATAAGTAATAATTAACAATTTTGATTCAAAAGTAGTGTCTGTGTGCATACTTAGTAATACTCCTTTAATGAAACTGATAAATTAAATTTGGGCACAAAAACAGTTTGCTACTGTCCTTATAAAATACAGAAAAAATGCACATGTCCAAACACCACGTAAATTGGAATCTTTATGACAACTGTACTTCATGATTTATCACTATGTATACGCTACCTAATGAGTTCACTGCCTTTGCAAGGTATAACCTTTGCGTGATTTAATCAATCTCTAGATGTGATGTTTCATGTTTCCCATTCTTTATTACAGCTGGTAGTTAGGAACTACTGGAACACATACCAAAGAAGAATAAACGGGAAGATGAAGACCTCAGATTAGGAGACACACAGCACGTGATCGCATGCTGATCTTTTTTGTACATAGCTAGCTACAGGCCCATCCCTAGCAAAGGGTAACTAGCTAATTAGTTGCTGGTCTCGCACAAACCACCAACTTTTTTAGATAGGCTAATTTTTGTTTGTTTCTTACAAAAGAGTTATTATCGGTAAAGAACAAAGTGTCTTTTTCACGTCTTGATCGCCAGAATCTTTAAATGTCTTTGCTTCTCTTGGTACACTAACGATTTCCCACTGCCAATGCTACTTGCCAAAGAAAATAAAGCCAAAAATAGTATAGTGTCACTTGTTTTTATTTGTTTATCTCAAAAAAAATTGGGAATGCTAAAAGATTTTATAACTTTTCCAACTTTTTAATACAAACCCATACTTTTTAAGCTTCTGCTAAATCTTCTTTTATTTCTCAACACTAAAATTAAATAAAATTAAATTCAATTAATAGAAAGAAGTGAATATTCAGTTTGTTGCGTCTGTTGACCAGGCGCAAGTTTTCCTAGTTGACCATATTAAGGGTGCTCTCGTGCGCAACCGATATTCTCTTGTGCTTGTTCCAAGAGGATCGACGCTTGCTAGTCTAGTTATAAAGGTGTCAGCTGTCGAAGGTAACTTCACACTATAGTGAGATTACTAACCCAATTTTGATTAACTTAGTATTTTTGCATAAGCTAATAACAAATTTGTTTTGGAATTTCAAAAGGTAGCATTATGATCAGAAAGGCTTACCTAACTTTAATTGCAATTTCTCCTAAGTGACGCATCCATTATAATGAAGTTGAATTTCTCAAATCTCTGGGAAACATTCTCTCAGAGCATCCCTACTGTACCTAATTTGGGAATATTTTAGAAATTTTATTGATAATTGTTATTTTATCGATCACGAACTCTGTCAACGAAATGCTCACTTGAATAAATGACCTCAGAAAGGATGAAACGTTATAAAACGATAAAGTTCAGAATATTTTTATTTACGGGCAGGAAAACTTTCCGCGTTGCTCCAGCATATTAACAGACATTTGTCACATATTATGAACAAATTGTTGTTCCGTGGACAGAAAGAACAGTTGAATGAATTCAACGCTTTCGCTTTTCCAAACGGAGAAACCAATCAAATTCGTTGTTGTTAGTTTCAATATTTGTTAAATCAAAAGGTGTTGTTAATTTTTCTAAATTTTAATCAAAACATACGTGCACACAAAAGATTTGTTACTGCATGACAGGGTAATCCCGGCCATAATAATCTTGTGTTTTCTATTATCTATAAAAAGTTATTTGCCATCAAATATTTATTTAAAACTCTGCAAACTGCGGTTTGTTATCTGCGATTCCCATCTACAATCTGCTACTTTGGCAAAATCATTGCAAAGCGTGGTGGTCAATTACCACCACGCTTTGCAATGATTTTGCCAAAGTTACGTTATAAACAAGCAGTAGATTAGACGCATAGGCCCTGTGTGTTCATAGTGTACTGAATATTAGAGGTAAGAACTATACTGCTAAGCGTTTTATTTTTAAAGGTTTTATTTTTAAGTGTGGATAGAGTTTTCTGTAAATTATTCTAAATTATTCTGTGCCTTACTGTGCGTGAGAGAGAGTGTAGGTATTATAGTTCTCTGTTTCTTTTTACCGCTTGTTAGCACTATTTCCAAGTTTCATTGCTTTGGGGCAGAGTATAGAGAGAGGAGGACTCGAACTAAAACAAAGGAGAATGTATAGGCTGAAAACCACAGAAGAATACGCAATATGCTTTCTTAACACAGATTTAAAACATTGTCTAGAACGTCAACAATTCAAAATATAATAACATTTCAAAATATAAGTACATGCGGGAAGAATGCGTATGCCCCAAATAAAAATAATCGAATTCAAATTCTTGAAATAGAATCACGGAGCTGACGCAAATGTTAAGTTGATCACCGATTCAAATTTTAAATTCTAAGAAGCAAACTTGAAATATGAAAGGCTAAATAGCGAATCTTAATCCTGAGATGCAGAAAAGTGATTCTAAGAAGTTAAAAATGCTAATCTTAGAATTTGAGATGCTAATGCTTTCATTATGAGATGCTAATCTGAGTAGCAGACACATGAATCCGAAAATGAAATTATAAATGGCTGTAATGGTACCTCCGTAGTTATAAATCTTCTAGATGAATTTACCTTTACGGCGAAAAAGCTACTTGGCCTAGAGAGCGGCTTCTATGCTTCTTATATCTCCTTATCTGCATCTCAGATCTGTATCTCGCCATCCTTGGTCTACTTGGCTGCTTTTTGGATCTTATTCTCATTTTGTCAGATTTACTTTTCTTCTCTTCAGATTTATTTATCTGCCTACTATTATGTCTAACTTTAAATTTCAGATTAGTCATAGCTGGAACCTAACATCGTAAGGAAGGGAAGGACAGTCTGATGTTTTATTTCTTGGTCTATGGTAAGACATGTTTTCAGAAATATTTGATTGGTAACCCGTCGAAAACATGATGAGTCGTGAAAGAAAACGATGTTCAAAATATGAATTAAAGGGGAAAAATCACCCACAAATTTGAATATTCCTTTAATAGATATATTCTGTGGACACATGTTTTACCTTAAGCATCCTTATCAGCCTAGACCACAGGGGGACCAAGAAGACACCACTTTATATCTTCCTATAAAAACTTTGCAATTAACAGAAAAACATATGAAGTACATGTCCAGATTTTGGTGTGATATTTTATAAAGTTATTTATGAATATAACATTTAATTTGCATGCAGTGTCTATAGTTTATTCGTTCTGCAGTAGTAAATAGTAAATGAATCCCTTTTATATAAAAAACTAGCTGTTAACACATTCAGTGCCTCAAACCGCTGGGATAACGAAGAATCAAATAATGATTCATTAACAGTTACATTTCCACCCCTATAATACTTAGAGAACACAGCTTGTTGACTTTATGAACTATTTAGCTACTCGTGACCATAATGTAATTCAACATGTTACCGACAACCTTGCATCAAAGGACCATTTAAAATAGAAAAATGATCCTGCGCACGAGGGTGTGCTACCGAGATAAAAATTTGTTTCACATTATTAAAATAAGATAAGACTTACTTAGCATCTTACCCTGCGTTGTTTCGTATATTTTTGATGTTGTAAAAGGACGAAAAAGCGCTGGGTACAAGGTTTCAAGATTTCTGTTAATATGCTGATATAAAATCAGAACATGATTTTACATAGTCACAGAAATTTACTCCAGATTTCAAAGCATTGTTTGATTACAGTGTCGGATCTAGCCCTAGTCAGAGCATTGCGATGGTGTATAATTACTGTTAATTCTTAATTAAATTATGTATGAAGCTGGGTCTTTAGAGACCCGGTGACATACATAATATAATTAAAATTAATGACTTTGAGTACTCCACTTACTGCAATGACTAAGTAAAAGCATGTCCTAAATCCGCCTCTGCGTTGTTTGGTTAAATGATTAACATAATCATCATCATAATCATAATCACATAACTTTTTATCCAGTATCAAAGTCAACCAACGTCTAATTTAGGGCACTTTGTATCTTCCTGATTCTTTAGATAGTTGATACGGATATGGTCTTGGTCCAAATAAAGATAGAGAACGAAAGATAAAAAATGCCCTGAAATCGAGGTTGAACGTCAATATTTCTGTACGTACTTATCACCATACACTGGCGGAATTAAAAAACAATACTCTTAAATATCTGTGGTGATCTGATAATGTATATAAATAGATGCTATCTACCGAATGCTTTATGAAATCTTTAAGAGAAGATATCAATTTTTATGCCATAAGAATTGCATTGTTTCAGATTTAGTATTAAATAAGTATGTAAAATCTTATTATTCCATTTATTATGCTGTGTTTCCATCGCTGAAATATGAATGTGGAATTACGATAGTGCTTATATTCATAATTTCTAGATTTGTATTAAAAGTACTTGCTATAACTGGCAAGGGGTGTTTGCTTCTATTTAAAACTGCCGAAAAGTCGTTGTCTCTACTTACAGAAATAAATTTCAGTTGTAGTCCACCGTACAATTTGCTTCCAATAAGATTTTTCAGTTTATTATTTTTGTAAACAAAAGAAAGGTATTAATATGTTAGCTGAACTTAATAATAATGTTCAAAGAATGATTAGTAAAAAAGAAAAAAGATCAATCGATTGTTCCGGTAATATTATTTTTGGACCGATTCATCGGAAAGATGTAGGTAGAATAGCTGTTAAATCTGAGATAGATTTTATGAAAGATGATGTTAATAAATATTTTTATTCAAACAAAGAAGACTTTCATAAAGCATTATTGTTATATAATAATTCAAAAACAAATTATCCTGTAGGATTGGAATCCGAAACCAAAGACCAAAATCGATGTTTTCGATATGTCGGTAAAGCAAATACACATTTTAAATTTTGTTTGGTATGTTACGACGTAGGAAAAGAAAGGCTATCGCGTGATAAGTATTATATAGATATTTTTGATACAAATCAGAAGCGAACAATATTGTGTTTAGGTTGTATGGGATCGGTCTTACATTTGCATGGAAATGAGAATGAAGAAAAAAGAAAACAATGACTGACGTTTACAATAACTACTCATGAAAATTGTCCAATCAGAATGAGTCAAAATCCAGTGTGGACATTTTCCTGATTTGGAATACTTATCTCATTTGTCGAAAATGGTTGACGGTAAAAGAAAAGGAATCAAAATATTTCATTTCTTTCTTTAGCAATTATCTGATTTGGGTACAATGTTCATCGAAATATGCGTCACTGCTAAAGTTTTTTTTAAAATTACTAAAAACTATGCTGACAGACTCACACATGTCGGGATTAAAAAGTTAAAAAGCACTATGGGCATGTAGCTTTTTGACAAACTTGGTAATGTGGAAATGTGGTGCAAGAGTTTCCCTTACTATGTGACAAAACATTCAAAGATTTTGTATATCGTTTATTATTTGGTTGTATTCATCCAACAGATTTTATTTGTTCATTTAACGAGCGAGTATGGCCTAATGGTCAACTCATCGAAATTCGAAACCCGTGCTGGGTATGCTTGGGATCATGTCTGAAAAACTCCGCAGGTCAACCCATACCATGTGAGAGAAATCGGGTAGATGGTACAAAGTGATCATTGGGTGTTGCAGGTGGTTGTCTAGAAAACACTATCACTTCTGTGTGACGATGTTGCTCAAAGGAGCATTAAATACTTCAAAACCGTCCACTTAAGAGCCGTATCCCCTCCTGGAAATAAGTTCCTAAGAGCTTAGTGGAGCTAGCCACGATAAATATAAGCTTCCCTTCAGTTCACATATTTCGCAAATGCCACTTTATGTCGCAAAATCGCCACGTTATATCGCAAACGCCACTATATGTTGCAAATTTCAACACTATATGGCGCAACACTACATGTCACTAAAAAATGCAAAATCGACACTATGTGTCACAAAATCTGCCTTCAATTTTTTTTCGAGCATTCTTCAATGTAATTTAAGAGGAAGTCATATAATTAAGATAATGGGGGAATTCGCAACATACGACACTGCACAAAATCAAACTGTATCCGGACTTATTTTCAGTCCGTATTCGTCCGTATTAAGACAGAATGCTAGCATTCTGTCTTAATACCGACGTAAACGGACTGAATACGGGAGTAGACGGACTGTATAAAGGTCCGGACACAGCTGTATTTTGTGCAGTGCGACGTAACGATGACATCATGAACCTATTTTGAAAAGTATTACCGACATCAAAAGATGCAACTTTGAAATTCATGGAGTAAAGTTGACACTAACGTTCAGTTGCAGAAAGTTCGTAGTGTGCCAAATGAGATATTTGAGGCAATGATATGCTGTTATGAAACGCTTTCAAATTCATTTACCTTCCGTGGAGGTCCCATGAGGTCAGTTAGCTGAAATGAAAAACATATGTGGTATGTTGTTCTAACGTCGTAGCCAGCGCCCTTAGAATCGTGCTGGTTTTGTATAATTATTCCTATGTATATATACATACAAAATGCCTTGAAATCAAGGACTGTAGCTAGTAGTAGAATGTTGGTACTCAAAATTTTGGGCCGATTCGTGGCAATAATAAAAAGGTGGAAATGCTTGTCTTTAGGTGTATTTTAGTTCTAGGGTTGGTTCTGCCA
This sequence comes from Bougainvillia muscus, assembly GCA_032352715.1. Lineage (NCBI taxonomy): Eukaryota > Metazoa > Cnidaria > Hydrozoa > Anthoathecata > Bougainvilliidae > Bougainvillia > Bougainvillia muscus. The sequence goes on along the minus strand of JAUCNQ010151224.1, from coordinate 6,522 downwards.
CTATATTCGCTATATTGGTAAGTAGTTGGTGGTAGTGAGGTGGTAGAGGGGTGGTAGTGAGTTAAAGTGGTACGTGTTGGGTTCTAGTGCGGTTATAATGGATGGTAGGGGATCATAGTGAGTCGTTGTGATTGATAGTGCATTGTGTCGTAGCATGTGGTAGAGGAGGGTGGTGGTATATTCTTCGTGATTATCCTTATATTTGAGGGGGCTTATTTTAGTCAAAGCCACAGTAAAAAGCTCAAAACCATATTCGGTATATTTTTTGAACTGCATATACCTCAGTGGTATGTGTAATGATACGAAAGAAAGTTATCCCAATGACGTCATATGACATCATCAAGACCAATTCTTGCAATACATTTGACAGAAATCGTCGAACAAACACAAACTAATGTATTTTCTTTTTTGCGACATATAGTATCGATTTTTTAACGACATTTTGTGTCGATACTTGCAAAAATCACAATTTTAATCATTGTGAAATTTAGTGTTGAAGTTTGTGACATATAGTGACGTTTGCGACATATAGTGGCGCTTACGACATATGGTGAGGTTTGCAACTTATAGTTGAACAATAACAACTCATGTAGGTAATTTGTTTTGGTATGTCCGAGTACACTTCGTAGGAAATTGATAATATTTCAGTTGTTGTGTATCCTCATAATCTTTCGTCTGTGCATATGTTAAACTAAACCCTTTTCACAAAGACATAATCATAACTTTCAATGTCTTTTAAAAAACACTTTTGGCCCACTTGTTTTCTTGAGAGCTTTAATTTCCCTTTCAAATAAACCACCTTATTTGATGTGGATAATAAAATATTCGAATAATTATTCTTTCCTAATTTATCTTGCATCAAGGAGAGGAGACATTTCTCTTCCGACATCAATACCATTTAAAATAATCACTAGGCAGTATTAAGACTTTGACACCTTTAGCATAATCTTTAGCACATCTTGTAACCAGCTTTCTGTTTTTCACTGTGCCCACGGTAGGCGTTACTGGCTGGGAGTAGATTTTGACCACAAAAAATCTAATATGGCGTCAAAAAATGTTGATCAAACATGCATTTGGCTATTTCATAGGACTCTTATTCATACTTTTATCACCAATATTCCGCCCACCTCAGATTGTGTTCTTTTGTTTTTCTGACTGCTAATACAATTCTTCCTCTGTGTAACTCATTGTGCAGCTCTTCGAAAGCGGATTGAATTTAGATTAGCTTAATCTGGTATTAATTTTTACCCTTACCATTCTGAATTTATTAGAGTTTAATCAACATTCGAACAGATGAACCCAGAAGGAGAAACGTATTTGTAGTTGAAAATTGGAAGAAATGTAAAAATATATTGTAGAACTTTTCAGAGCTTCAAGATTCGATAATAAAGTTGAGTGAAAAGTTAGTAGCATTCATAAACTAATAACTATTAGTGCAAATGTGTAGAAATCGTCTACATCATTGATTTGTGTAACTAATAAAGGTTAACGAGATTTGTTCCTCTCTTTGTTCATTGCGGATACAGCCCTAGTCTGAGAAACACAATGTAGTATAATTACTTTTAATTCTTAATAACATTATGTATGACGCTGGGTCCTTAGAGACCCAGCGACATACATAATGTAATTAAAATGAATGACTTTGAGTCTCCATTAGATGGCTGTGACTAAGTAAAAGCATGTTCTGAGTCCGCCTCTGTTGTTCCTGGTGTTTTGACTATGATACAAATTTAACCACTATAAATTACGAAAGAGATTACAGAAATATAGATAAGTTTTTAAAAAGTGTCAATCTTCATCGTTTTTTTCCAATACGAATAATGTGCGTATGATATGAGTCATTTACCTCAAAATTATAAGAAAAAGGAGGCCATCCCTCTTTTTGTAGTTTTCATGCTCTTGTTGAATGAAGTTTAGATTGATACCCGATTAACACTGTAAACAAAAACATGAAAGAAATCTGGGCGTTTTAAACTTAATAGCTTCTTTGCTAATATCTTCCTTTGAGCAAAGATAATACAAAATAGTGTTGTTTAATCTAGATCGACGTGGTCTATAGACGATAAAGGATTATTTATCCTTTATTAATTTGGAGCGAAATAATGTAACAACAAACAACATCTGTAACTTGTTCAGTGCAGAAGATGTAAGCAATTACCGATCATTGTTTGATTCCTGATACAGAAGTAGTAGCAGACATACAATGATTCGATATCACATCAGCATACGGCACTAAATGAGTTAGAACTGATATTAAAGTTGTTCTTTGTGCTTCATTAACGTAAAGTAGAACCCCTGAAATTTATTAAACATGCGATATGCAGTAAGGAAACCTATATAAGTCTAGGGGGTCGGGATCGATGAAAACATGCATGTACAGTACAGTTATTTGATAAATAGAAACATGATTAATCTTAGCAGAAGGTCTTTGTATACACTGGGTATGTATTCAAAGAAACCTCCATCGTTAAAAAAATTAAACATCTTTCAAATGCAATTTTCAGATGGTATTTCAAAGTTTTAACAATACAAGAAAACAAGAATGATATAAGACAGATATATTCCAATAAACTTTAAACAAAATGTTGAGCTCACCCGTTACTTCAGTCATTTTTCTGCTATATTGTCTATGCTACCTCAACGCATACTGTGGTGATATGCAAATATATAATAATACTGCATTCAATATTTCTGAAGATGGATGGATTGGGATTAACATTCAAGGATGGCGACGGCGTATTGGCATCGGATATTTCTCTATAACAGATCAGAATGGAAGTGTAAATGAGAAAGTACTTCATAAAGAACTTGTTTACAAACATTACACTAAAAGTCTTGATGTTGCATTTTCCTTTGATGTGTGTGATAATGCAGATATTCTAACAAAGAGATTAGTACAAATATACTTCATGTTATCTGGAGAGAATAGAGCATTTCCAACATATGACATGTACGTATTTTCATATATGTCACAGGAGTTCACAAACTTGATGATAAGAGTATTTGATGGATTAAAAGCATACTATATAATTGAATACAAATCAATATTTTTAAATGCAATCATAAAAGATGGATCTGGACACAACTTGGACGTTTACATCAGTATTTCCTTTAAGGCTAGTGTCGTCTCGGATTATGAAAATCTTTTCACAATTTCTGATCGCAAAGAGAAACTCGGTTATAAAAACGCGTCTTATGTATTTTCAACAGATATTAAATATCTTCATTTTTTCTTTATTCATACTTGCCGAAGAAATAATGATGAATGCGAATGTGCTGCTGGTAGATATAGCATAAAAGGAGAAGACGGATTACGTAGTACAACTTACTTTATGAGAAGTGGTGAAGACTACACAAAATTAATGAATGAATATCCAATACATGAACTCGATCAACTCTTTTGCACAATCATTATATATTCATTTTCCAGGGAAGAAAACCTTATGTGGTATAATCAATTATATGATTGCTCATATGATGACAGTACATCTAACGACTTAGCAAAATTATCCATGACAGTGAAAACAAATTGTAAGAAATCAGAATTTATAAATGACTCAGTTAAAGTCACCTTGTGCACGCATGATTCCATTACTAGTGTCCCAGGTCCATGGGATTTTTCTTATAAATATAAAATACATGAATATGTTAATTATACATACCAAGCATTAATCCAAAACAATTACACTTGTATGGAAAAATGTGATGTGGGTTATACACTTAACAAATCTTATCACAAGATTACAGATGTGTTTAAATTTAAATGCGTCATGTGTCCAGAAAATAAGATGAAACCAATTATTGGTGATCACGAATGCCAGCCATGTAGTAGAGTTGGATTCAAGGTAAATGCCAACAAAAACAAATGCGTCGACACTTTTCATAATTATATACTGAGGTTTACAGATTCCTCAAGCATTTTTATGATAGGATTGTCAGGTATAACACTTAGCCTTGTTAGTGTTACCATGTCATTGATGACCAAATACCAACAAACACCGATTGTAAAATCTTCGAATAAGATATTGACATTCGTTCAACTCGCATCTTATCAACTGATGTTTGTCTTGCTACCTTTTATTTTTATCGGAGATATGAACAACAGCATATGTTTTGTGCGTCCAATTGTGACCGGTATTCTATTGACCGTGCCTATTGCACTGTCTAATGTTAGATTAAACACGTTATTGTGTATTTTTCGAGCTAAAAGGAGAATGTCAGGGAGGAAATTATTAAAACTGAAAGGTATAGAACTCTTTCATGTTTTTGGTTCAATGTTAATCTGTATTTTAATCTTTTGTGTTTCTATTCAACAGAAATCACCAGCAGTAAATCTGCACGTTTCAATAGAAGACAAATATCGTGAAAGGTATTGTAATTCTGAAAGCCATCAAACTGCTCAGTTTATTTACATAATCATATCACTTCTGTACGGTATTATACAATCCTTCCGTGGAAGACATTTACCTGTAAATCTGAAAGAAACAAGAGTTTTAGGTGCAAGCAGTATCTTAATGACAGTAATAATATCTACTGGGATTTGGTTATTTTTCATTAAAGACGTATCATATTATCAACGTCGTATAATAACATTCTACATTGTATATTGCAGTACGTTGGTGCATTTTGTGTTTCAATATTTACGTAAAGTTTTTATTATCATATTCCTACCACATAAAAATACGAGAGAATATTTCAACATTTGCATTCAAAAGAAGATTTTCAAACAGTGTGACAATAATGCAGTTTGATTTGTTTCGCAATTTGTTTGCTTTTGTATCTTAGAACTCGTTTGATAGTTCATTCAACGATTTTCCACGTAAACGAGTCCTTAGATGCAATGCATTTCTGCATATAAATTATACACAAAGAAACTTTGTCTAAAGGATAATTAATTGGAAGGATGCGTATTTGTAAAGTAATTTTTTTGAATTTACCAGAACATTTCCATATTGATTAAATATAGAAATGATGTGCAATGGAAATCAATTATTCAATTATTGAAAATGACGTAACTGTTCTCTTTCCCTAGTCACAGTTAACATTCACTCCAAATTGGAATTCCTCTCATAAATTTGGGTTCATTGGTTTCACATATCCCTTCGTTTTCGTATCAGATGAGTTATCAAAATCATTTTTTCTTAACCCTATTTGGGCTGGGTATTTTTGGTCTCAAAAACTCCGGGCTGGAGTACAAAGTACCACCCTCCAAAATATGTGTAAATGTTATGCTTAAGTCATAAAACTTCGCGCAGCAGTACAACGTGATAAGCCCGACAACTTGACGTCGTCGTTTTAATTATGACGTCATTATGCCGGCGATGACGTAATAATTTGAGTTTTCCACCTGAATTTGGCAGAAGCACTGAGCAGTTAAATTATCACTGTTTGCCATGAGATAGGTGTAATATATTCAAAAATAATCTTCATGAGTCTTTATCGGTCGATTAAAAACGAGTTTAAAAATAATTATATGAGGAAACTTGATGGGATAATTTTTTCAGAGGGCGTCTGAGCGCTAAAGGCACAGCTATTTCGAGATTTTTTTCTCTCATTGTGTTGCCAATAAATAAATGTTAAAAGTCACCAAAGGGCATCTCCTAATATTGTATAGAGCAAAAGTTATAAGGAAAAGATCACGATTGTGGTACTTTATACCCCAGTTTTCTTCTTCATCGTGTTGCTCTGACTAGGGTTGGATTCGTCCTTACTTTCTAAAAAGCTTTTCAATCAGATATTGACATACAGTTGAATAACAATAAGCGGAACCCCGAATAAGTGTTAATTTCGCTAAGTGGAACTATTTTCGTAGGTCCCTACCTTTTTGCTTGTCCCTTGCCAACTTCGGATAAGTGGAACATTCGCTTACCGGAAACAATATCTCCGGTTCTCCGAGGGTTCCGTTTATCGGGAGTTAACTATAGCTTTCTGGGTAATGTCAAATAATCATACGTAATCGAAACCTGATGATGTAGATAACCGTGTGACAGCGTATAAACGCCATGAAAACACGTCAAAAGTAATTATAAAGTTCAACAATGGAAGATAATCCATTTCGGATACATATGATTATTTGACGTTTCGAGAAAATCTACACATGATTATTTGATATTTTTGAGAAATCAATTCCATATTTTCTCTAGATGTTTAATACTTTAATGAGATTAATTTTTGCTTGGATAAAATTTCGCGAAGTTACGTCCCCGCAAAATATTTGAAATTGGAACATAAAAAATAAAAAAAATCCATCTCACATTTTCCAGGAAGCCAAATAAAAACTACTGTTTGTCAAATTTAATCAACGTTTGGAGGAGAGTTGGGGATTGCATATTCAAAAGTAACATCTGAAGATGATAAATCATTAGACTCTGAACATAGGCGGACTCAGAACATGCTTTATACCTAGTCAAAGCAGTAGAATGGAGATTGAAAGCGTGCTCAAACACATTAATGTTTAATTGCTTTTGTATGATAATGGGTCTTTAAAGACCCATTATCATACAAAAGCTATTAAAAATTAAA
>JAUCNQ010151113.1:0-10419 GCA_032352715.1 Bougainvillia muscus | reverse complement strand
TCTAGAGCATAATCATAGAGGGGTCCATCTAGAGCATAATCATAGAGGGGTCCATCTAGAGCATAATCATAGAGGGGTCCAGAACACGCCATAGCCTAGTCACAGCAATATGATGAAGAATAAAATTCATTATTTTTCATAGTTTAACAAAGGCGATCATTTGTTAACTATTAAAAAATAAATAAATAACTTTAATTTCCATCTTGTTGCTTTGACTATGTCTGATTATTCAATAAAATGTTATCAACGAATCATTTTGAATTTATACCGTATAAACCAAACAACATACAGAAATCTGCAATTTTATTCCTGATATCTGCAGGTTGTGTAGTGAAATCGTTTAAGGAGAAGATTGCATGGTATGCATATTTAATTGAAACACTTTATGCAGTATAAATTTACTACTATAAGAAAAGGTTTTTCTTCGAACAGGTTAAAATATAAAGGTATGGCAAGAAACAAGTCAAGTGATATAAAATTCTAATTAAATTAGGCGCACTCTACACGTAATAAAGACCTCTGATTGGTTCAATATATTGTTATTATAACTATTAGTAGAAAGGAGATTTTCTTTAGCAGGCTCAAGATCTAATCCGAAATAAACAGGGAATTTGTATCAACTTAAAGATATCTTAAAAACTTTTACATAATCGTACTTGCTGTTTTTCTTCTACTTTTCTTATTTAATTTGCAGCCGCTAATAAGGATCAGAACTTTTCATTGATTGAGTTTGCTTATTCAAAATGTTATTACATTGATGTAAAATTTCATAATGTGTCATTATGGATAGTCCAAAAAATTCGTCAGGAAATTCGTATAAATTTTCATATAAAAACAGTGGACGATTTTGGATACTATTTTGTGGACGGTCCCTTATTGGATTGATCCAGTAGTACTAAATCTAGTTAATAACCCACAGAGACACTTAATTTTTCTCTGCGTCAGTGCCAGAATATTCTGGCCTCGTAGAACATTACAGCGGAGCGAGTTCGCTTCCTAACTCAGACATGGGCTGTGATAAAACAGAATAATTAATTAATCCACAGAGATTTGTAAAACAAAAACACGACACAAAAACACTGTCATGGCTTCTGTGATTGGTTAAATTTTTCCGACGGAAAGATTTAACCAATCACAGACGCCATGACAGTTCATACCTGCTACACATAGATTTCAGCTGGTCCAAAGATCTTCGAACTTAGATCCACCCGATCATGCTAAGATTTCATGAATTTAATTATTGTAGGTCTGATATAAAAATACTTTGTATTCATGAAGAATTTTGTGACAGCATACCATCACCAGCACGCTGCGCAAATGTAATTAGTAAGGCAAACTGTTAGGAACTATGCACAAACTTTGTATACAGTAGAGGAAATGTATCAAATTACATCTAAGATAAAGTGTTATTGTGCATACTAAGTGTACACTAAGTATGCACAAAAGCACTTCTTCTGAGAATTAAAATATAATGAGTTTTGATACAAATTTCGCAACTCCGTGGGTATGGAATAAATACGAATATATAATATTATACTGGGTAAATGAAAATAATTCACAGGTGTGGTTTACAGTCATAACATTTTATAATATACAAAAAAACAGTGCCTACATAAATATTATATAATACAAATCGGATTATAAGAAATAAAAAATCCCGTTAATGCGAAAACAAAAAAAATAAAGTTATTTGATTGGTTAGAGAATTAAATGACGTAATTAAAAATGAATAATAAATCGTAATACTTTTTTATGGGAAATAATATATTTTTTATTGTCCGAAAAGTATAAATCAGGTCAGGTACAAAAAAGTACGAAAGAGTTCACCTGTGATTTATCAGGGTAACATTTGTACAACCCACCCACTGCACGAAATCCAACTGTATCCGGACTTATTTTCAATCCGTATTCGTCCGTATTACGACAGAAGGCTAGCATTCTGTCGTAATACGAACGAATACGGACTGAATACAGGAGTATACGGACTGTATAAAGGTCCGGATACAGCTGGATTTTGTGCAGTGACCTATCTAGACAGACAGTAATAATGTAATAATAATAATAATAATAATTTCTAACGTGTTCTTTTAAGGCTTCAATTAGCCATAAAAAACTATTAAACAATTTCTAGATTCTGTAAACCAAATATATATTCTAAGGAACCGTCTCAAAAATTCGCTTAAATTCGCTTAACAATTCTCTTCATTTTCACCTTAGATTTTTGAGACAGTCCCTAACCCGTACCACTCCAATTATTTCCACTAAATATTTAATTTGAATGAAATTTACTAATAACCGAAATTATTACATTGCTGTATGATACTACCGTATCACAGTGATAAACGATTGAGTGGTATCCAATTTGGATGGGAATTGCACAAATTTATTTCATCGCGGAAATTGTGTTGCAATTCGTAAGGAGGAATGTCTTTATGCGTACTATATATGCATAAGGACACTTCTTCTGTGACGAAAATGGTGGAAAATGGTGGTATGAAGAAGGTCATAAAAAAAATTAAAAAGTTATTTTATGCAGAACTCGATGGTTGTTGTTGTTGACCATTTTTAACCACACCAATATTATTTTCTTTTACTTGTATTCCGGTAGTGTTCTTTTCTTCAGGATATCCAATCTTCATATTATCAACCAAGTCTTTACTTTCAATATCTCCACCATGCAATTTTCGTATGTGCTTTTTTAAGTCAAAATTACGACAAAAACCTTTCATACAGACAGAACAATAAAAAGGTTTCTTCTCATTATGTGTATGCATATGAAATGTAAGGTTATAGATCTGATGAAAGGCTTTGTTACAGATATGACATTTGAATGGTTTAACTTGAGAATGAGTTAGTCTATGATTTTTATAATTTCCTTTCTGATGAAATCCTTTATGACAAATTTCACAAACAAATGGTTTATATCCCATGTGAATTCTCATATGAGTGTTCAATGTTGACGATCGGTTAAAACATTTACCACACTCTTTACACTTATGAGGACGTTCTTGCGTATGGATGATCTTATGACGGCATAACGTACTAGCTTGTCTAAATCCTTTTCCGCAAATTTTACATTTAAATGGTCTTGCACCAGTGTGAACAGGGAGATGCCTTGTCAAATTGTAATGTGCATTAAATATTTTACCACAAACGTGACAAGTAAATTCTTTGTTTATCGCAGTAGATGGAGCACGCTTCTTGACAGGAGGATTTTTGTTGACATCATTAGCTGAAGAACTGTTGACATGGAACCAGTAAGAAATATCCATATCATCATCAACGTTATTGTTATTAATATCGGACGAAGAGTCCAAAAAACTTTCAACAATGTTTCGCTCAAAGGATACATTAGTAGGAGAAGGAACAATATCGTGCTTGTTTGATACGTAAGACTGTTGAATATTCTGTTTCCTTATATTCTGTGAATATGTAAAATCCCATTCTAGGTTATTGTTGCTTTTGATATCTTGATAATCTTTCCAGAAATGCCATGTTGGTAGCCTTGGTATCGGATGTATGACTGTGTGTCCACCATCTTTGTTCTTCTGTATATCATCAAATGTTTTATCAGGGAAATTAGAATCTTGTTTTTGAACGGGTTCAAGATCTAGACAGTAAGTAAATATCAATAAGCACTACATGTTAGTTGAAGAAGTAACCGGTGCTGTACTATGTCATACGCCTCCATTAAAGAGGGCGTACCTAACCATCCTGTAACCATACCTAACAACTGTACTTTTTCATACTAGAAGAAGTACGTACAAAGACGCGAACACTAAAAAGGGACAGGTAACATATCATAGATGCGTCTAAAATCAATCAAAATTTAGTTAGCCAGCGCGAGAAGTCCAAATGGGATAAATAAGCTGTAATCTATAACCACCTACCTTGCTTTTCATCTTCAATGGGACAGTATCTTCGAAATTTGATCTTTTTTACAAGAAATGATCTTGGCATGTTCTTTTCATAAAAAAAAACTATTCCGATACTGATTTGTACTGTACTGAATTGAACCAATCAGTTTATGAACAACTCATTTATATACTACCACAAACTAGTCCCTGCGAGTCAATCCTCCCTCAAAATACCAATAGAAAAATTTGAATCTGATCAAAACTGATTTCATGTTTATAATGACTTCATCATAAACCAATACCATGTCTTCCTATGATCTTACTCTTGATAGATTTACAATTAAAAAGTCTTTAGGAAAAAAACAAGAAGAATAGATGTCATTGTTTCTTTGCAACAATTCTTTTGTTTTGCAAACACAGGTGAAAAATAAGATTACATTTGAAGCAAACATTTCGACATGTAATCACAAAAAACCATAAGCGAAAATGAATATGATTGGAAGATTCCATTTTAATGAAGCTCTGCATGTTACAAGAAAAAAATATCGAACATTTTAAGCCGGTTTTCCTTCAACTAATTCAATGGTTCGAAAATTGAAATAAGACCATGCACTGGAATGATAATGACATCCCTTTTGATTTTAATCCAATCAAGTTCCCTTATTTTGATTTTCTGGGATAATAATACAATAATGGAAAATCATATTTTAATTGTAATTTTATTATTATTATTTTTTGCTCATATAGTCGTTATTCAACATTTTATGAAGTATAATAGAAAAAAGACTTCTTTTACCAGTTAGTATAAAGACACAGATAAAGTAAAAGCGAAGACCCAAGTCATTCCCGGCAACGATTTCCAAATATGTCTACAAAAAGGATATCAGTCTATATATATATATAATATGAAGCAACTTAATTGACGCACTTTAGTATCCTGTAGCTATCTGGGTTCTCTGTCTTTTAAGATATTTTACAAGGTCTATTTCAATATGGAGTAAATACAGACGTTATAAGGAATTAAGTTTCGTTTGAAATGTTTAACAAAAACTAACTTGCAATATTCTTCACTACAGAGTTGAAGTAACATTTGGGAAACAGTCATTTGAGGGAGACCTTTTTCACGTCAAAAGTCTATTAAGGCTATTGCATGGTCCTTTATCATGCTCCTTAAAAATATTGTAAATTATGGAAACTGTAGACACACAAAAATCGTCCCCTTAGAATATTTATGAAAAGAAAATAACCTTTTATGTTAAAATAGGAATGTTTGTTCATTTTGAGTTGCTGAAGGCACGTGCCAATAGTCTAAACATTTTTCCGAATGAAAATCCACGAGATAGCTATGACGCGTCGTGTAGTTAGGTATTACGTCATTAAAAACTGTCAAATCTACGTACCAACAGTCTCTCATAAAACGTAAGAAAACAACCAATTACGAACTGTAAGCAGAAAAGAAAGTGTACGGGAAAAAATCGTACTGTAAATCAACTTGTCGCATCTCACGCGACAATATAACGTTGAAATAACGTCATATTTCTGCTATGATTTAGCTTTCTATCAACTATTTTAAAACTGTGAAAGTAAATAAAAAATCTGCATTTTGTTGCATAACAGCTGGGCTCTTGCAGGGGTTCATTAATAAAATTTGCAAGGGGAAATGTATTCTACGAGCATTATCCAACACTGCACAAAATCCAGCTGTATCCGGACCTTATCCGGACCTACTCCCGTATTCAGTCAATAACCGGACTGAAGATTCAGTCCGTAACCGGACTGAAGATAAGTCCGGATACAGTTGGATTTTGTGCAGTGCAACGTATACAAAAACAATAGTTTTTGATCTAACAGACGAGATAGACTTACTATGTATTTACGGCATTGATATATGATTTTTTTTAATTATATTTACGGATTAACCTCCTTATGCTTATAAAATTGGATGCTAGACCCGTATAAAAAGTTCATAGAACATTTAGCTCTAACGTCGCTAAAATCTACAAAAATTATTAAAGGCGTAAACAGCGTGGTTTACCTCATGTTGTCTTATGTTTTCCGATGGACAACTGCAGGTTGTTCAATTGGATAACATGACTTTTCGCGCAGTGAAATCTGCAGGCTGCTTGATAAAAAAGAAAGAACAACATTTTTTTAAGCAGTGATATAATATTTTGTATGAACAATATATTTAACGCAATTAAGATTTGAAATTGTAATTAATATCACTATCAAGTTTAATCGCGCTAATACATCCATAAATCTATAAACTATAAGCAGCATGCCAATAATCATCTGTATCTTTACACCTGAACAGAGAGAGATGAACATAAAAGAAGGCTTAATCGACACCAAGGGAGGTCATATTGTTTAAAACATTTATAGAAAACAATACGAAATATCTTTGAGGTATTAAACATCGACAAAATAGAAAAAAAGGGCGCCTAAAATAAGAAAACTTTGAAACAAAACAAAACAAAATATTATATTCAGGTAATAAGAGCTTTTTTTTGAAACGTTATTTTTTTCTACATCGAATGTCTTCCATGTCTACCACATGTTTAAAGACGTTCCATTCGGTGTTCAGAACATTGTTTCCTTGAGAATCAGGATTATGATGTTCCAGAGGAATGTTCTGAACTTGTCCAGAACACCGAATAAAAGCTGTTTCTAAAATCGATTGATTTTCCCCATAGGAAGCCTTCTCCTTATTAATAAGAAAGATACAACTCTGAAACGATATTTGCAAACCATCCAAGTATGGATGCAGAATTGCTCGAAACCCATTATCTGGTTAACTTTTTATGCGTAAAAACTAAGTCTAATCAGCAGTAGTGGCACAACTGGTAACACATTGAGCTCATAATTAGGGGGTCCATGGTTCAAATCTAAGCCGAGGATCCTCTCAGTTTCACGTCCCAACTGCGGTCAACCTGTTCCTCTGTAAAGTGGTGATTGCCATGCCATGACTCTGATGAGTCATAGGGTTGGCAGAGGGGTGTTATAGCTCAGAGACAGATTAAGAACTCGAGAACTTGAGAGGGCTTGATGTAACTTCTCCCCTAGTAGTGGCTAGTGGTGTCGCGGAGGAAAGTAGTGATAGCCTTGGGAGAGGTGAAGAAGTTAAAAAAAATTAAAAAAAAAAAACAGGTAATGCTTTTTTTTGTATTAAAGTTCACCTAAAAACATGGTTCCTACAATATTTTTCAAATTCCTTGACTTGATCTTTTTCCCATGACTTTACCCAAACGAAAGTTGACACGACCATCTTAAATAATCTCGTGAGAAACTACGACCATACACCATTTCACAACAAAAAGCTGCGTTGCAAATGTTGTGAGAATATTTCCCTGACTTTCCCCTGACTTTACACTTTTTTTCTTACGATTTCACTGACTTTTCCCTGAATGTAAGAAAAGACGATCACTTTTCCAGGTTTTCAAGGTTTCCCTAACCTGTATGAACCCTGTTTATAAGAAGGGAGAGGAGGATGGGATGGTGGGAGTTAAAGGAATACCTTAAGAAACCATTTTAACTCCCTCCTTCACGATTGTGGGTGTTGTTGACGTTTTAGACTGAAAAAATATGCACCTTCAATCAACATAAAATAGATCACGAAATGGTGTTTATGACCAGTTCTTCAAAAGCTGATTATCAATTCGAGGAAATAATCTAAACTAAAGAATCAATGAAATCCTTTCTAATGGTTAAATATGACGTATTTTCATAACATATTTCATTATTAGCCAATTCTAAGCTATACGTTTATAGTTATGTATTCAATGTAGAAAGAAAGGCTTAAAGTTTAACGTGAATAATTCAGAAACTGTTCAAAACTTTAGGGAAAGCTATCATTTTAGTGGTGAGCAGTTTTCTTGCAAAAAATCACAAAAAGATAAAAAATGATAATAAAATCGATATATATTTTAAAATGTATTATTTAATATATATTTAAACGATTTTCAAAAATCGTATATTTATAATTTTTTATTTTATTTAAAAAAAAAACTATTCAACTGAAGATATGTGAAAGGTGCAATGTAACGTCATTAATTCTTTGGACGTTTTTGAACCAATGAAGATCGATTATCTTAAATCTAAATAAATTGAATAGTAAAAAAATATAAAGCACTTACTTTTCCACTTTTCTTTTTAACCCCTGGCTTAATAGATTTAGGACCCATCCACAAAAATGGTTTCTCAAAAAGTACCAATGATGATGATGATGATGATTAGTAGTTTGGCTTCATTTTTTAGCAGTCCAACCTAAGGAATCGTCTCAAAAATTCGCTTGATAAATTCGCTTAATAAATTCGCTTCATTCCTGTCAATTTTCATCTTACCGCTGGGTAGTCTTCCTCGTTTTTATAATTCTTACAAAGAACACGGTGGCGAAGAAATAAGAAAAGGCTGTTTTTGTCAATAATATTTGAGTGCTGTTGGTTACACGCTGAGGAGAGGGGAGAAAAGAGCCTGGTGACTAAGATTAGTTTTTCATTTCTTTCATCTGAATCATCCCGTTTTTTCTCTTAAAAAAAAGAACTCACATGAGATTTATAAATATGTGGTTACAAAAAATCAGTGTTTTTAAAAAATCTGACGTCTTTTTTATTCTTAAACTATATAAAATATGTATGAAGAAAATTCAAATTAATACACTCCCATTTGACAGGCAACTCAGATCTTTTTACAGGCGACAAAAAGTAAAAATAAAATAAAATATATTTACCTAAAATCGTATTATTCGCCGTCATCAAGTGGATTTAGAAGTGGAGCCGGCCGGCCGGAAAAATATTTTATTTGGTGATTTTTTAGTGCAAAAAACCTGAAATTAATTCTGTTTTTAATGTTATATCATTATAAGTGTATTCAGGACCTATTCTAGAATAGGAGGGCAGCGTCTGATCAGTCGAAAAAGGGCAATGTTTATGTAATATAGACCTAAAAATACCTAGTTTTTTCTTTGAAAACTAGGTATTTTTAGACTCTAAAACATAAAAGGGGCACTTTCACGTGATAATTAAAGGACGGACCCTTTAAAGGTCTAAAATAGGGTCTGGTATCGGTTTAATATATAACGTCAAAACAGATTTGTGCAATGCAGTAAATCTTAGAATTTCTTATTTTGGTGTTTATTACAATCCAATCAAATTACAATTCTCGTATGCCAGCCTTTTTATGAAGTGAGAATTTCTTTCCCCACTCTGGCCATTAAAAGCGTTTTTCATCTGCTTGGTCAGAATTGACCCGGTCAGGTCACAGCAAACAACTTTAAAATCTGTGGAGATAAATATGACATATATAAATATTTTTATGTCCCAATGATTTTTGATTTTTTTTGTAGACGTCTGGAGTCAAGTTCCGTTTAATTCACTTTTAACAATTTAAGGTCTTTAATAGGATTGAGACTTCAAAACAATTATCAAAAATAACTAAATTTTATCTTAGAAGAAGTGTTTATGTGCATATTTTATATGCACAAAAACACTTCTTCTAGGATGAATATAAGACAATTTTCGATATAATTTTTTTGTATACAATCCTTTTAACGTTATATTTCATCTATTACTATCATTTTTTTATCATTATTATTAATAATATCTATTTTGATACAGAACAATACAATTAATAAAGAATAAAATTAGTTTTCAATTTTAATATTAAAGGAGTAATGAGTCACATAAAGTAGCAAATTTCTTACAATACCCATTAACTAAAAATGAAGATGTTTTTTTAACCCTTTGATGCATAGAAAATGTGTTAGAAAATGGTCATATATCAAGGTTTTTCAAGGTGCAAATACACCCCCTGACAATTTTTTTATTTCTCAATAAACCCTTATCATGTAAGACTGTATGAAATAAAGATGTCGTCAAAACGTCATTTATTATGCTGACGTCAGCAAAAAATGTCGCGTGACTTTCGAATATTTAGTATGATTTTTTGAATCCTCTTGGTCCAATGTATATTCGTGCAAAATTTCATCAAAATTCATCTAGCCAATCAGAAGTTAGATAGGGGGCATATTTGCCCCCCCCCCTCCCCCCGTGTGAAATAGGGGATGACGAAGAGCCCGAGCAAAATAGGGTCAAGAGAAATGAAGAATTTTTATAGGATGCAGCAATTAGAAACTACTCCGGATTTAGTCCTTTATGTTAAATTTTATTTGTAAAAGAGACAGTTAGTTATTTCGATGGCCTAAAATATGACTGTGTTAATCTCAGGGCAGGCCACGATTCTGAAGCCTGATATTATGCTATACCGCACTGTTTGCGTATCAGCACTTACAAATAAAGATCTGAAATGTATAATCACAACTTAGCAATTAAATACTGAAACACACCAACAAAAATAATGTTGCAAATCAATTAAGTGTTGCAAACCCTGCTTCAAGACAGTTTAACAAGTACAGAATACAGAATGCAGTTACTTTGTGTTTTATGAAATTTGAAGGAATTTTAAATCGATAATTCTACTTCCCCTTAATAAATACGGAAGCATCCCTCCAGAGGTGTTCTTCAAAATATCTGTTCGGTAAATATGTAACAAATCTCTAAAAAATCGA
>JAUCNQ010151002.1:0-16454 GCA_032352715.1 Bougainvillia muscus | reverse complement strand
TTTTTTGAACATACATACATACATACATACATCCATCCGACGCCTAAACCAAACCTCTCTGTTCCTACGGACCGAGAGGAATTAGGGATAGCGGTTATCTTGACATAATATATCCAGATGATTATAATTAGTGAATAATTCACTATAATTCTGTAGACAGCAATCGTCGCGCTGTTCACTTCAGTTCTCGATAGATCGTTTTTTGTCGCTCTACACATACTGTAAGTTAGAGTGATCCTATTGGATCAATAATTTAGCTGGTAGATCAATGGTTCAGAAAGTGAGAGGTCGTGGACTCAAGTATCTGTCATAGTAATCTGTGATGTAAAAGTTGCAATGTAAATATATATCACATTGAATTGATAGAAAAATTGTATGGCTATTATTCTTTTTTTAGGACCTGATCAAAGGCTTAATGTTGGTAGAAATCCTGTTTTAGCTGTTGGACCACAACGTGCAAGTTAGGTTGAAAAATTATAAAGCATAACTTGAATATACTCAGGAATAGTATGTGAATAATTGAATAATGTTTACCATAAGAAAAGACAACTCTCCCTTCAAACAGGAAATCTGTGAATGAGTAATCATGTTGAAATTTCGATTATACGAATATTCCATCAAACCCATCTGGAGAACATAACTTGTCGTGGATGATTATCGTTACTTGATATTATGGGAAGCGTTAAAAAATAAACTATTAGTATTGAATTAGTAAAGTTAAGACTATTATGCACAGGATTTACATTTTTGGCTGAAAATGCAGGATTTTTGCTTTCTTGCACGTGAAAATCACGCAGAATCCTACGTAACTCGAAATGAAACAAACGTCGTCCTCATCAGGGAGCGTTTGCAAATTTGATATCGAATCAAAACAAGTTTTATTTGGATGGAGTGTCTTTGGACATAGTGTAAAGGCACTTCTTCCTTGGATGAAACAGTTACGATTTGTCCTGCAAAACAGTGGATTGTGAGTAATCGTATAACCAATCTCATATTGTATAATTATATAATATTGTATATTCTTTTACATAATTTGTTTTATCTGTATTTTTTTGTTAGATATAAAGGTAATTTAAATAATTTGTTGACGAGGGTTTTTCTTCATACCGGGTTATGTCTCAGGGTTCGTCGCAAAAATTACCTTAATTCGTTTCAGAAATCGTTTTATTTCGTCTCAGAACAGTATGCACAATGACCCTTCTTCTGAATGAATGAAAATTGATCGAAATGAAGCAAATTTTTAAAGCAAACTTTTGCGACAGTTCCTTAGAAGAATGTAGTAAACTGTAGTGTGATAAACATTCCATTCCATTTAACGATAGTAACGTGATAAAACCATATTGGTATAAATTTTCATACAGAAGCAGTGTTTTTTGTGCATAATTCCATTCCATTTTACGATAGTAACGTGATAAAACTATATTGGTATTAGGGACCGTCAACAAAATTCGTATTGTATAAATTTTCATACAGAAGCAGTGTTTTTTGTGCATACTTTGTATGCACAAAAACACTTCTTCTGTGATGAAAATGGTTCGTATTACGATACGAATTTTGTAAAATTGCTTCTCAACCTACAAGTGCTTGTATTTTGACATATTACACTTCCAAGATCATTCTACATTGTTCGATTTACGCCCTGTATTGCACTACATTGTTTGTTACGCCCTTTGTAAGTGTAGTATATTGAAGTAGTGGAACCTAAGTTGACAATATTCACATGTTACATCTACAGATCATCTTAAAGCAACTTCCAAAAACCAATTTTAGACTTTTGATAGAGGGATTGGTAAAAATTCTTATAGTAAGTGGGATCTATTTCCATTCAGAAGTAGGGACTGTACATGCCTTGCGTAGATGGAGATTGATACAATTTACGATAAGATGTGTGGACTACTCATTTAGGGACCGTCTCAAAAATTCGCTTCAAATTCGCTTCAAATTCGCTTAGCAATTCGCTTCATTTTCATCTTAGATGAAGTGTTATTGTAACACTTATTTCATCTAAGATGAAAATGAAGCGAATTGCTAAGCGAATTTGAAGCGAATTTTTGAGACGGTCCCTAAATATTTATTTAGAAATTAATTCCATGCAGAAGAACACTGTTTTGTACATACAGTATATACATTATTTTTTTTACTGTAGCTTATGTATTGCATTTCTGTAATGAGGTCGTCTTTGTTACATGAACCAATGACGTCATTATAATTATTACTGTTATCTTCTCTTGTTACATCATTTTTTCTCTTGATCAAATGGGTCCTTACAGGACAGGGTTCCCACCAGTCCTGGAAGTCCTGATATTTAGTGATTTTTATGAAAAATCTTGTAATTTTTATAAGTGTGTCTCTCAGGGGTTTGCAAACCTGCACACACACTCAAAGATCTGTTTTAATTGATTTTTTGGTGGGAACCCTGCAGAACAATCACATTCATTTACTGTTAAGGACCGTACACAAATAGTTTTTGTTGAACATCATACAATTTTTAATCACGAAAGAAGCATATTTGTGTATACAAAGATTGATGTGATTTTCTATACAAATGTTTTGGAACGGTCCCTGATATAACATTTCTGTAAATTATACTTGCTAACTAATACATAAATATGGACGTTTTATATTTTCGCTCATTAAAACAGATCAGTAAAACAACAACACGTTTTTAGCACTGTATTCTCGCGATCAAAGTTTTCATTTACTATCGGATTAAACTAATCTTTTAACCTGCGTTCGAACAGCTAGAGACATGATCTTTACGATCGGGAATACTAATCCTAAAAAACCGCGTTGTTATTTTGTTTAAAAGTTATTCTTGCTCTTGTATTTTATTTCAAGAAACACTGCCGATTTCTTACGAAGAAATGAGTTGTATTTGTCAAATAAATGCCTTTTGGTGACCACTAAATTAGCCACTACCCTATCGAATTTTTCCCTTTTTTGTGGACACAAAGTTCGTATTGCAATTCGTACCATTTTCATCACAGAAGAGGTTTCTTTGTGCATTGTGCATACTAAGTAGGCACAAAGACATTCTTCTGCATGAAAATTGAAACGAATTCTGTGTACGGTGTACCATTTTTAGACATAAACGAAACTTGCGGTTATGTAGACGGGTGGGTAAAGTATTGTATACGTCACTGTACAGAGGTATTTTTTATATGCTCATAACTTTCAGGTATACTACTTTTAGTTTAGCAATAGTAAAGCAATGAATGCATCTGGGCGTAAAAGATACCGCGGACCTCGCTATGGTGAGCCACAAGTTGAAAAACACATGACAGTTGTTGATGAACACAAACAAACATTACTAGAGAAACAACTAGAGAGAAGGGCAACATTATCACAGTAAGTCAAATTATAACTTTTTAACGAGTTTTGTTCGAAGAATATTCGTAACCACACTTCTCTTAACCCTATTAGACCTAGGGGTTTGAGGGGCTGTCCAGGACACGTTGTGCCCCCCTCTATAACTCCGGAACAGTGAGTCATCATATTATAAAACTTGGTACAGTTATACCTCCCCTCGAAATGAACTTGATGACGTCATTAATTTTTTTATGACGTCGTTATTTCGTCGGTGACGTCATTAAATATGTCGAAATCCCCGGGAAATGTGTGTGTTCACTTAAAATCATATAAAATCCAATATAATTAAGTTTTTAAAGTTCTGTTTAGTCTATAATGTTGAGTTTTTATAAAATTCAGGGATTATACCCAACTGCTTGATTGGAAAAGACTTGAAATATTACCGGAAAATATGGAATTTTCTGGAAATAGCAAAACCCAACGTCTAGTATCATTCTCAAAAAAATTTATCTGAACCCAACAGAATAATTATGCAATAATACAATTCAGCAAGCTTTACACATCAATAAAATCGATCTTGCTTCTTTATGTTTATTACGCTTATCTCGGACCACCTATCTTTCTTTTTTACTTCAGAGAACTGGTGAGAACATCTAAATTTACAGAACCAGTTTTAGTAAAAGACGACTCTTCGTTAAAGGCTGGTAAAAAAACACTATTAGAATTCCAACTGCTTTCAACACACGAAAGAAGGGTTGATGAACTGCGTGAACATGGTTTAAATGAGGATGAAATTCAAATGACGCTACGTCATGAACAGGTAACAATTTGTTACTCAACTTCAGACATTGCATAAACATGTTTGCCTTGGATTTGGATATTAATTAGTAATCTTTTGAAACTGTAAACTTTAAAAATGTGTCTCAATAATTCGCTTTAATTTGTTTCACTTCATGCCATTTACATCTCAGATGAAGTATCATTGTGCATACAAAGTATACCCAAAGACACTTTTCTGAATTAGAATTAATAGAATGAAGGGAAGTTGTTATGTGGCGAATTTTTGTTTGTTCATAAATCACCAATCCAATCTATGAGAAGCTGTTTTTTTAGTTGGACGATATAGGCAGGCTTAAATCCAGAACAGATGGGCAGTAATTATATGTAAAAGCGTCCTAAAATTACCTAGCTTTCCGGTAAAAAAAAAATTAAAATGTTTAGGTCTATTTTTCAGGCAAAGGGTCATTTTCAGGCTAAATAGATATTGATGTCATTACGAACTAACCAAATCGCTGTATTTCATGTTTGATAAAATGTCATTCATATAAGACTCATTAAAACAGTCAATGACATGAATGGATTCGGTTTGGACGTTTTTGTTTGCAAGAAATCTTGAACTTTGTGTTTAACATTAGTACTAACCGTTTCGTGTGTATTTCAAGTTTTATTCATACGTTGTTGGTGATATCACTTTTTTTTACACTTTCATTTAAGGGGGAAACGAACGAATCAGATCTACTTGTAAAAAAGAAACTACGTTTTATTAGAGAAAAAATAAAGCATCACGAAGAAGAGCTGAAAAAAGATGTGAAATTTTCTGGCGTTGTTACGTTGAGTAGGAGGGAGTTTGAAGCTGAGAAGGCTTTTTATAGAAATTCAACTCAGCAAGAGCACGTCGAGGATGTTGCACATCTTCAGAAGAACAGTAAGCATCATTTGCTCTTAGCTGGTCTATTTACCTACTAAAGTAATAGAGTTGTGATTTGTTGTGGTGCTGTGTTGTGTTGCGCTAAACGACAATTTCTAACATCGTAGTATTCTGCAAATTTGATACAATCAGAAATAGGCGACATGATTTTATTGATCATTTGTCACATGCCAAAACTTTAAATGTAACTAAAGTTGGTATAGAAAACTGTCAAAATGTTTCATGAATGTTTTATAGATACCCACGTAGACACTTCTCCCGAGTATCGAACAAATCAATGATTTTCTGTCGCTTATAGTCAGCCTACCTTAACTTTGATATTATATGACGTGAGAAATTGAGATAAGAGATAATGGTCTATACATTTTCATACAACCCTATATGCAACTGTGTCTGCCAGCCTTATGAACTTAGGTGGGCCGTAGTCTTGAATGAGAAAATGAAACGTTTACTTGCGTTGGACCTCTTTTTAGTTTATCCTGATAATGATCCTGTTCTTGCAACCTTACGAGACTACAAAAATAACAAGAAGCAAAAATTGGATAATCAAGGTAAAGAAAGTGAAGAAGACGAATCTGAATCTAGCGAAGAAGATAATGACGAATGTAAGGCTTTCATTGGACCACAATTATCTAATGTAAATGAAAGGGTTGGAACAATTTCGGAAGACGTTATTTTCAACAATCGAATAAGTTTGAATGAAATTCATGAAATGGATCGCTTCAAAGAATACAAGGCTGGAATACCAAATAAGGTAAAAATAATTTTCCCCTGAATTCCAACACTAGCAGATACTCAATCACTGAAAAAACCTTAACTTTAAAGAGGTGTTACTGTTGATCTAACGCACCAAATGACATGAAAATTTGCTTTTATACCAAATTCTATCCAAGGAATTCATATATGGGATCCATTTTTCTCTAAATTTTGTCAATGTACGATTTCTAAAATTGATGACGTCACACCGAATAGGTGAATTGACTTAACTCGATTCAACAATCTAACTTGGTCTGAAGTGATAGTTCATAGGGAGTATTCTAACTTTTATGCAAAACTTTGTTTTGTTCTGTAATGTAGGACGTTACAACTTTACAAGAAAGAATACTTAAAAAGTCCAACTTTTCTCCCACTATTTTAGACACTGTATATCAAAAATTTATCAAAAGGTGTGAAAGACAAAGATTTAGCGAGGTTGTTTTCAAGATACTATAAGAAAGATGAATCGAATGTGGACTATAAACTGATGTGTGGACGAATGAGGGGACAGGCGTTTATAACGTTTAAAGGTATTATACCAAACGGGCTGAAAGTGTATAGAAAGATTGCTTAGGTATGAACAATACGATAATATTTCTCTGTAGTGACATATGTTATTGCTTTGCAACTTAGATACTGTTGTACCGACGGTTGATTAATTCTTTAATGCACAGTGTTCGAAAATGGTCATATGCGTTTTAACAATTCTGCAGCATTTTGCAGACATATGCATTAACCCTATTCGACCTGGGGGAGGGGATAAATTTATTCCCCTACCAGTTTTTTGCCATAACTTTCGAACGGGTTGTGTATATGACTTGAGATTTTGTGACTTTTCCTAACTTTTATTTAGGATGAAAGGAAAATAAAGAAAAATAGAACAAAATCTGCTCATTCTCGGCATTGAGCACTCTCTCGGCGGTTGGTCTCAAATTTTTGTAAAAAGAAATACTCAAAACAATAGAATTATGAGTCTCATTGAACTAATATATGGTGTTGAAAGCAATAAAACATGAAGTGAAGGTAGAATTCACCAAAATAATCCATCCAAACAACAAAAAACTGGTCGGGTGACCCGATGTACCATTTACACTAAAATAATCCAGAAAAATTAAATTTTCTGACGTCAGCAAAAAATATGACGTCATCAAAAAATTAACCAATCAAAAGTGATTTTCTAGTCCTGGGCCATATGTCTGCAAAGTATCATTGCCATATCATGATTGGTTAGAAAGTTAAGTAGGGGGGATAATTTTATCCTCCCCCCAGGCCTGAGGAGGCCTAAAAAGCCCAAGCTGAATAGGGTTAAAGGGTTAATGACGGATATTTTATACTTAAAAATGAATTCTTCTGACTACTGGGATATCGCTTTCAAATCGTTTGTGTGCAAGAGAGACATTCGTATCTTATATCGACTCCCCCTTTGATATTTGCAGATGTAATTAATTATGCAGCAGCCTATTGTCCCGAAGCCAGTTGTTTGCCGATTAGCTTAATTTAGGATTGAATTCTGATTTGCTAACGTTGAATATTTAAGCTACAATTCAAACGATTGTTCGGTGGAAGGTACTTCCTTTAATAAGACGATCAAACTTACCACTACCACTATCAATAGTTTGTCCACAAAATTCGTATGGAATTTCGTACATTAACAACGAAAAATTTCAGCGGAAAAACTTCGGCGGCAAAACTTTTGGACCGTTTTTTAAATTTCAGCGGAAATTTCAAGTGGAAAAACTTTCGGACAAGTTTAAAATCAATTAATTCCAATTTTGAAGGGAAAAATGTTTTAAAAGAATGTAGAAAATATGCCTTTATTCGGGATTTTTTCTAAAATCGAATATTTGTTGTAAAAAAACTAGATTGCAAAAACAAAAGAGATAGATTATTTTGCTTTTTGTCTGTTTAAATTAGTGAAAATAACATACTACTGATAACACTTTTTATAGCAATTAAAGCTTTCAGCCAAATTTTATTGAAATAATAGAAAAAACAAAATTTTCGGACTGAAAAACTTTCGGCGGTTGCAAATTTCAGACAGAAAAACTTTCGGACAAAAAAAAATCCGAAAGATTTTCCGTCCGAAAGTTTTCGTTGTTAATGTATCAATTTCTTAGTAACAACAAAAAGACTTTTTCTGTGATGAAGATGGTTCGTAATACAATAGGAATTTTGTGGTTGGTCCCTTAACATTGTGCGTATATCATGTGGTTTATTTGTGTTTAGATGAGAGAATAGCTATGGAAGCATTGTTATTATGTAATGGGTATAAACTGCAGGGTAAACCAATCATCATTTCTTATGGAAAACCAAAGACAAAAGAATCGTAGATATCGGAGCAAGTTTTTCTCAGAAAAGTATTCTTTCGTTAGTTATGACTGTCACTTGATTGCAAAATGGAATGGCATGACTGCTGACGACTTGGTGACAGTCTAATGAGTGTTCTCGTAACCAAGTGAAAAAATGATATTTGCTGTGTCAAAGTTGTTATGACAGATTTTCATGATGAATATGGTTCTTTTTTGATTGGACTAGATATCGGTACGCAGGTACGCACTTTATTGGTATAGTGATTGAAATGACCATCTACAAAATTCGTATGGGAATTCGTCATACTCGAACCCAGCGCTTCTTGCCTTTTTATGTAGAGGAAGGCGACTTCCGCTTTAAAATTGCAAGAAAATTACAAGAAAATTTTCGTTTTTAATTCCATTATCTTCTGTGATGAAAGTTATAGAATTTGCGATACAAATATTGTGGACGGTCAAAGTCGATTAAACTATAAACAATTTATTTTCTCCCTTTATCTGCATTTATCATTGCTACGCTTAGTTTTCCCGCTTTTGTAAGCGACAGGTTAGGCAATTTTCAGGATTACGCAAGTTTTCGAAACGGTTTGGGTAAACGATAGACATAAAAAGCTGTATTTTACGAAGAAAGGCTACTGGATCTATATTAGGTAGTACTGCACAAAAATCGAGATAATCCGTTTCGGATTACATATGATTATTGGACGTTAAGAGTTCTTTAAAGACATCTTGAGTGAGTTGAACTGTATTAGATAAAACGTTTGTTGACGGAAGAAACTCGGATCCAAATATTAATATTAACGATATTTCGGTATTTTAATCTACAGTGCACTCTCTAATTAACAGACACTCTAAAAAGCCTCTAAGGCACCTTTGTTTACCGGACAGTTTTTTGCAGTTCATTGCATAAACTGTGGTCAAATTCTCACAGCAAACTTTCTAAAAGGTACTTTACACAAACGGTGTCTGCTAATTCGAGAGTGTACTGTTTTACACTTGATAACGGAGGTATCTACAACTCTTTGAAATATCGTTAAAAATAATATGAGTCCGAGTCTCTTTCGTCAACAAAACATTTATCTTATATTAATGTTAAGAGAAAATCTGCATATGATTATTCCGTTTTTCATGCAGTTTAAAAGTACCTACAACAAAATGCACAGAAATTCTTCTTCTTGGATTAAATGATACGTTCTTCATTTCACGACATTTTTAACATTTTTCAAGTTCTATCTATATTACACCGAAACATTTCTTTTAATTCCGTTTTAGACCGTTAAAAGAGGTGTTAAAGATATATTTCAAAATGTTTAACGAGCACTAAAAATTCGTATCAATTTTCATTCAGATAAACCGTCTTCGTGCATACTTTCTATGCACAAAGACACTTCTTCTGAGATGAAAATGGTAGGATTTGCGACAGGAATTTTGTGGATGGTCCCTTAACGCGTCCATGACCAATGATGGGTACTGATGGTTTTGAGTAATTATAGACATGGCTGAAGATAAAAAAAACGAAATTATTCATTCATTTGTAATTCAAGTTACAAAAAAGGAAATTGTTACAAATCATACCAAGCATGCATGAAGAGGTTTCTTTTGGGATGAAAATCAGAAGAACATACTGTTGGTTTCTGGACCTGAAGACTAATTAATCGCACTGAGAGCTCTCTTAATGGTGCTTGTTGAATTCTTATGTGAAAAATTTCATATTTGTTAACGTTCAACCATCACAAAATTATATATTTTATGTATACATTCTGAAGTGGAAATGTTACGAACGAAACGAAGTTTTGAAACGAATACTTGACTCCCGGTCAACTTAATAGAACGGATTTTAACACTGCTGGGCAATAGTTAGGGTTCGTCTCAAAAATTCCTATTAATTTTCATCTCAGATAAAGTGTCATTGTGCATACTTTGTATGCACTATAACACTTCATCTGAGATGAAAAGGAAGCGAATTTAATCGAAATTTTGAGACGAACCCTTATTGGACTTATATTAACTTATGTGTTAAAGATAACTAAGTTGACCACAATAACATCTTTTAGTTCCTAATAGTCTGAAAAATAGATTACTGTAACTACTCTAAACTCTGTCTCAATAGTCAGCAGTCAAAGAACGTCTTAATATTGTAATGCCGAGTGTTGGAGAGTAAACAGAAGAAATCGGTTTCATTCTGTTCTGATTTTTGTGGAATCTATAAATTACTTCCATGACACTTTTATTTTGTTCTAAAGCTCGATTTGAGCGACATGTGCAACATCTCAGGGTTTTTAGGCGTTCTGATGTTAAGATTTCAGTGCATGACTCTATTTTGTAAAATTAGCTTTTCTCGAATAGATGCGCATACTATCGGATATATAAGATCTAGAGGATAATAGGGATGGATATAGCTGGTCTGAGTATTAAGATGAGAAGTTGACTTTCAATAGTAGTCAATCTCACCGGGCGGTCTTAATCGATGTTATGACTATTAACCCTCTTACTTTCCTGACACTGTCTTGTCCTGTATAAATGATGTCTTACAAATTTGTGCATTAAATTGATTATCTGTTAGCATTTGCTAGGGTATGTAACGTCGCAATATATAATAACGTCGCAATATGTAATAAAAAACGTCGCAATATGTAATAACCGTCGCAATATGTAATAAAATTAAAAACGTCGCAATATGTAATAATTATGAAAGGAACCCTTAAAATACCACTTTCTATTAGAATTAAACATTGAAACTTGGCATACAAGTAAAACACATAAGATTAATGCGCATTTGTAATAAGGAGGTTATTGACGTCATTGACAACGTCATAATATATATTTAGAAACCACGGTTTCTGCTCGAATTAGAAATTAAAACTTGGCCCACGAGTAAAAGAAGGGAAAAAGGCATCATATACAAATTGGACACGTTATTAATGACGTCATAAGCTATTTTTAGAAACTATCGTTTCAGCTGGATTTAGATATTGAAACTCCGTACTAAGGAAGCAGGCATTATCCAGAATCAAAATGAACTCTCTCTCGCACATGCGCGTTTCGTTACAGCTGATGCATTTAGTCATCAACAAAAGACGTAACATATTATTCCAGTACCGAAAATTCATATGTTAAAATAAAAGATTGAAAAACTTGGCACATGGCTGTTGTTTATTGGAAGAAACCAATAACACATGCGTAGTAGCAGTAATAAATATCTATGATGATGACATCAATGACAAAAATGGTGTTTTAAGAAATCATAGTTTTGAATTAAAAATTGAAAACTTAGCATACAGGTTAAATGCTAAGTTTTCAATATTTAATTCCGAACTATGATTTCTTATTTTCTGGTGAACAACTGCAGGTTGTATATTTTGTTACTTATATTAAAGCGTAAAGGGTATTTATGGGTTTTAAAAAATTATTACATATTGCGACTTTTTTAATTTTATTTCTCTCGGTCCGTAGGAACCAGAGAGGTTTGGTTTAGGCGGTGGATGTCTGGATGGATGGATGGATGTGTGTTAGCAAAAAAACGCATTTGGAGTCATTAAAGCGCAGGCTAACATGACGAAATGTGCTCTGAAGACAACTTCCCGTTGGAGTTGGGCCTTGAAACTTGGCACACATATGAAGTCTGGTCAGAAGTTTCCACTGCGCATGTCCACTTGACACGGTGATGACGTCATTATGTCGTAACGTGCTTTATTCATCATCATCGCCATCAGCATCAGTATCATCATCCAATAGGTAGGACTAGATGGGATTAGGTAGGATTAGGTAGGATCTGGTCGGATTAGGTAGGATCTGGTCTGATTGTGTCAGATTGTGTCAGATCGTGTGAGATCGTGTCGGATTGTGTCAGATCGTGTGAGATCGTGTCGGATTGTGTCAGATCGTCAGATAACTAATGTTTAGCATGGTAGTGGTCCTCCCATAGACTGTGAGGTTCAAAGTGTAAGCTTTCTTGTTACATATTGAGACGGTTATTAAATTTTGCGACGGTGTTTATTACATATTGCGTTATTACATATTGCGACGTTACAAGGACAGCTTAATATTGAGAAACCATAGTTGTAACCTTTATTGAATATGTCTGTTACTAGATTAATATATTACATAGTAAGACAACTTATTGTAGTAAAACCTGAAATAGGGATCACCATCTATGTTATGTTATGTTTCATTTATTTAGAGTCGATAAAATAGTAAAATTTACAAATTTAGAATGTTAAAAAATAATAGCAAATAAATTGCTAATTAAAATCGACTAAATATTAGAGTTAAATATAACCGACATTTGCTATAAAGGTAGCACAGAGACGGCAATTACAATCAAGTGAAGGCAATGATCTTAGCCTCGATTTGAATACAGGCAATGATTCAGAACATTTAATATCATTTGGATCGCATAGATTTGCACCGATGTGTGAAACCGTCTGTTGACCATACTTAGTGGTACGTAAACGCTTTTTCACAACGGTGCATGCATTTCTAAGATTATAACGGCATTTTTCCCTAAATTGAAAAACTGCTTTAAGATATGGAGGGTTTAATCCTTGCTTTGTTTTATAGACTTCTAATAATAAAAGTGTTTCACAGTGTTTCCTGTAGAATAGAAGGAAAAGCAATAGTCGTGTGACCACACACCATTTTGTGCGCCCTAATATTAAGGTTTTTATTGACGCTGCTAGTTCTACTCCAGACTAGTCAAAACAACAGTAGTATAACATTAACTGGTAAATTCAATTACGTGTATAGTAAGTAGTCTCAGCATGAAAGCACTTACGCTCGTTTTAAGGTGTTCTCCCTATTCTAAGTGATTAAAATAAAAAGAGAAAAAACAAAAACTTGATCATGAAAATGAAACCTATACATAGGGGGCGTGGTAAAGCTTAGGGGAAGAAAGGGGTAAACTAATACACAATTTGGTTGTTGATCATCAATTACCATGTACACAGCTGTTTATACGATTAATCGGATCAAGACCATCATAAAGATACGAAATTGAGCTATGTTTTCGGTTCTTATATCTCACTGTTGTCCAATCAGCAACGCAATTTTACCCAATTGTTTAGAGGTAGGTATTATCGTCGTGGTTTAACTTTCCATGCAAATTCCGGATATCTCTTACATTCATCGCCAATGCGAATAGGTTTTTTATTTAAAGGCCCACATTCTTCAATAATTTCCACTTCACAAGTTTCGTGGTTCATCCTACATTTCTCAATACAATATTCTTGAAACACTCCATTTAAACTTTCGTGTCGGTAATGCGGACAGCACCTTTCTATTGCACGACCTGTGACACCACAAATTACTTGCTTGCTCAACCATCTATTTGAATCAACATTTGAAGCTTTCTGTTTTTGTTCAGTGTTGTGGAGTTCACTGTTGATTTGACTATTGATATTGTTAACTTGTATTTTCGCAGTAATATTAGCTTTATTATCAAAGTCTTTTCTCAATAGATTGAATAGTATTAGGAGAATACAGATAACAATTAATGTTGGTATGCAGTATGTTAACTTTGACATCCTTGAATATCAAATTATATATAGCATTTTTCCTTTACTCTAAAGCGGAAGAAAATAATATTTTCTATGCTAGTATATTAAAGGTCCATTTTTGTATACATAAAAAATCTGCTAAGTCTGCCAAATTACTAGGGCACCTCGTCTCCTGGACCTTTTGCCCGTAGCTTTCTCAATGCAGAATTCTTGAGAATAGCTGGGATACTATGTCAACCTCTTTCCCAGGGCCTCTCCGCTTTTTATTAGCGGAGAGGCCATGAAAACGAGGTTGGTACTATTTTAAAATTCCAACTCAAAATGAGAAAACCTGCGAACGAGCTTAGTTTCAAAACTTAGTACTAAAAGTGTTGTATGTCAATGGTTTCAACTGTAACTAGCATAGCCACCGACACCCGATTATATTCCCTTTCTGACATTTCTTCTTGTTTAGCGTACATGTCGGTCCTCTAAGTGTGTTAAAGCTTTGTTCCCTTGATGTCTCTATTGTCCATTTATTCTACTCAAAACATCTACTGGGATGGAGCAAATTTCGGATAGGCTCCTTAGAGAACGTACAATAGGGAGTTTATGCACAGTCTATCTACGACGGTAATATTTACCTTTGTGCAAATAGGCTATATCCTGCAAGGTGGATTGTGTGTAGAATATATACACAAAGCAACCTCGTACCCAGGACCGTTTTTTCAAATCAAAAAGCGAAAAAACGGTCCTGGGTACGAGGTTGTACTCAAAGGTGAAATCTTCGTTGTAGTCGTAGATTACTTTAGGATCAGAAGTTTTAGCGAATTTCTTGAACTTTATACGTATTCGCGAAAATAATTAAGGCAAAATTTTTCCAATATGATGATTGCGAATATTTATGCCGCAAAATAAATTGAAAACCTAGCATTCGTAGGGAATCAATCAGACTGAAAGTAATTAGATTAATGCCATTTGGCAGGATATTTTCAAAATCTTGACAAGAAAAACATGGTTGATTGTTCAAGTCGCGAATTTCTCTTCCTCCAAAAAACTGAGATCTTTCATTCGCAAAAATTTATGCCGCCTAAAAAAGTTAGAACCGAAAATTCGCGAAAATATATGCCGGAAAAGTGCAAAAATTGCACGAGTTTTCCGTCTCGCAAAAACTTCTGCTCGCGAAAATTACTGATCCTAAAGTAGACTAATATTTCTTCCATAACATATCTTTCAACAAAGCACAACTCAACACATAAAAACTAATATCCTGTCTATGTTGCTTATTGAATATGCTTTGTTTACTTCATCTCTAATAATCTTATAATTAATCCGATTTTCCAATGACAGTTCAAACCACTTCTTTTGAAACAACCCCGTTGTTATTCACACGTAATGGTGTTCCGTTAAATCGAGACTCTTTATCTCAGTTATCCCTTGTAATTAAGGATTAGTTAATTTACAAAAATATTTTAATTATGTGTGTTAGTTACTCTTCATAGCAGAGGCGGACTCAGAACATGCGTTTACTTAGTCACAGCAGTAGAATGGAGACTTAAACTCATTAATTTTTAATTGCTTTTGCATGATGATCAGTTCAGACCAATCATCATACAAAAAGCTACTAAGAAATAAAACGTTTAGTTTTTCATCATGTTGCTCTGACTAGAGCTGGATCCGCTACTGCATAGCATCCGTATGAGGGGGGTGTTTTGTTAATGTTCAAAGTTTCAAGTTAAATCTTTCCTGATTACAAGCATGCGTATTTATACAAGTATGCGAAATTATTCACTGATGGAACACTTGAGACAAACAAACACAAATTGACATAGTTACATATACGCGATCCGAACAAAACTTTAAAATCCTAAACTAACGGAAATCTAATTAAAGCATAACTCTAGCGAGGATTAACGAGATACGTTTTTGTCTATGATGTTACATATATTTTCTTTGCAACCTCTTACCCAGGACCTTTTTATATCGCAGCTGTATTAAAACGTCCTGGGTACGAGGTTGTCTTCTGTGTTCACAAAATTCATGTCGCAAATTGTATCCTTTTCACCAGAGCAAGAAGGGTCGTTGTACGCGCCGAAAGAGAACTAATCATTAAGGTATAGCATGAAAGAGCAAAGGATAAAAATACAGATGAACCAAGCCACTCGAAGTACATTTGGAGAGTAAGGGAAGTCCAAAAAACGGTTTGTTTTTGAAGAGGATGGTGAACCGGAGAGCCCTTCTCAATCAAGCTTGAACGAAAGCAACCCACAGAAAACAAAAAACAAAAAAAGTAAAAAACAAGTTGATAAAAAAATGAAAAAAATGACGAAACTTTAGAAAATTCTCAAAAGAAAATAGATGAAACTGAATACAAAAGTACCGACACCAGTAGAGAGTCTCGCACCCAATCGAATCAAAATTTATATGCCGTGGATCATGCGAAACATGGGTCAACAAAATGTAAACTCTGCAAGAAGGCAATCGAACAAGACACATTGCAAATCACGAAAGACTTTCAATATAAACGTCGGTTTAAATCACAATATTTCCATGTTCATTGCTTATTCCTGTAGGAGCGTAATGACATCATTAATCTTAACGTACTAGACGGATTCGATACTTTGAAAATAAATCTCTAATCAAGAAATCCTTCACAGAAGGAGACAAAATAGCTGATGAAAGCAATTTATGCGAAGAAAATCATGTTAAGGAAACTGCTATCTTGACCTCTCCAGATCACAAGAGCACTATAATAATAAGAAAGCCGATTTCGAGTCAATGAAACATTATCTGTTAACATCAAACTGGAAGGAAACACTTCTGAAGAAAAGTGAGGTATCTACAGTTGAAGATTTGTGGACATCTTTTAAATCACAACTACTCGATCTACGAAATAGG
>JAUCNQ010150891.1:0-16455 GCA_032352715.1 Bougainvillia muscus | reverse complement strand
ACACTTCTGTAGGAATTTTTCAAATATTTACCGAACACATAATTTGAAGAACACGTACAGATGGCTGCTTCCGACACATCATGTAAATCGACTTTACGAATAGATGTTTATGATAATGATTGTTCGATTAACAGTGAAGTGACGAAATGATGTGGAAATAAGCTTTTTTGAGATTTTTTCCACATAACTGGCATTCAGTTCACTGTAAGTTATTTAAAATCTTTTTGAGTGAATAAGTTGTTAACTATGACATTAGGATCACGTGTATATACGGTTCGGGAGAAATAGGTTTCACTGAGGCGACTTAGAGCGCACCGTTGTTTTCATGTACAAAACTTGTTCTATAACTTTTTTCTCCGTTCGACTTAGTTAAGCAAATAAAATAATAATGCTGTTGTATAGAAAATATACATACGATTCAGAAAATATATACCTTTATTGGGAAAAAATGTATAGTTTTGGATATTTTTATGAAAAACGGAACACATGTTTATAGGTTAGACAGATGAGGATTACGTAAATATAAGTTTCGTGGAAATAAGGTAAGGCTGAGGGGACTTGGAGCTCGCCGTGATCGCTGACTTGGAAAAGTTCAAAGTCGAAACCTCTAAAATGTGCAATGATATACCATCTCCCGTCAGTACCAATACCGATACCAATTATTCTGCATTCCAAAATAAACTAATGGACATTTCGAAAAACCCATTCCTAGAGGCTTCCCGGATCTGTAAATTCCTGGTTCGTACAAAACATGCAAGTGCCTTGTCGGGAAACAGTAAACAAAAGACTGCGAATAATCTGCTGAACCATCTTAATGCCAAGCTTGGGCTACAATTGTGACTACAATTAACAAACTAAACAGGTAGAAAGAACACTTCACTAAACCCAAACTCAAGCAGTAGTGACGCAGTAACTTCATTCTGCTAAAGAACGAAAAGTTTCAGAAACCGAATAACAATTTACTAGAGACATCAACCTTCAACTCAAGGCGTAGTGGAACTCTCCCTCTGTTGATCAAAACCTCTTAAAACCGCTTAATGCAGCTACCACCATCAAAGCCGGAAATGCACCAGGTCCTGAAAACTTGCACCCAGAGTTTTTTCTACACCTAGATGATTCCTGTTTCAACTTGGCTTGCTTCCTTCTTCTCAAACTTTGAAAATACTACCAAAAATCTTGAAATTACCCAAAGTTGTAGCAGTACTTAAACCCAACAAATCTGCTGGCTCTCCTATAACGTCTAACTTACAACCGCATCAAACCAGCTATCGAGTCTGTGCTCTCTCGGGAACAAAGTTCGTTTCAGACCAATCTGATCCAGACCAAGTACTAGACCAAGTGGCTTTTACTGAGGACATCGAGGCTGCATTCAACAACAACCAGAAGGCCGGCATTGTACTAGTAGACGTCGGCAACGTACAATACTGCCTGGCACCGTGGGCTAACCCTGGAACTGTTAAAAACAATACCAAGCAAGGAGGTGAAAATGATGTTGGAAATGATTACTCAGATTCGTTAGTGGTTGTATTAACCCTACATTGCCTTGGGGAGGGGGGCTAGTAGCCCCATGCGCCTAA
Organism: Bougainvillia muscus; assembly: GCA_032352715.1. Lineage (NCBI taxonomy): Eukaryota > Metazoa > Cnidaria > Hydrozoa > Anthoathecata > Bougainvilliidae > Bougainvillia > Bougainvillia muscus. The sequence continues at coordinate 14,878 of JAUCNQ010150891.1, read as the reverse complement.
ACGTATTTAAATATCTCCAGATTGGTTTGTCGAAAATTGCTGAAACTTTATGACATTTCCTAAAATTTATCTGGGAACATTTCAAAAAGAATTTTTTTTTGGAACAAAAGTGACGTGACCCCCTAGATATCTCCTGAAAAAAATACCGGAATTCAATTTTTTTTGTAATAGATCAGATTTCCTATAACTAATTCTAAATGGTATTTTGTAGAGTGCCTTTACAAAATATTTTGTTTAATTACCTAGAACAAGTGATTTATAAAGAGGAAACTAACTGAAACCAAAAAGAAACAATAACAGCAGATAACAATACTTCTAAATAAGAAATAGTTTGTGTGTTTCGAGGTTTACAGAGACCGGTACGCAGAGATATACCGCGAGGATTCAGTCCACAAAACAACCATTATATATACGCATTGAGTGATCAAGACAAATACACTTTCAACGATTTTTTACTCTGTAAATGTAAAAGAAACCTTAAAAGGCAAGTATATAACATTGATAATAAATTCAGAGCAGCTCACATTTGTCTTAATATATAAGTCCGTGATTCTAATAATAATGATGCTGGATAAGGAAAGATCATTTTTGATGAGAACAAAATTGAATACAATGATGTTGTCCTTTAAGGATTTTGTCATACACCTGTTGAAATCTGCAGTAAAACTCCCGATTTCAGAAGGTTGTATAATAAAATCGTTAAAGGATAGCATAATGTTTCATGTAGTCAAATCTTACTGGTCTAGTGTTTGTTCTTTCAACCATTCATCTGTTATTACTAACAGTCTTTCTTCAATTTGTTTAACTTTTTGTCTTAATTGTAGAAGTCTATTTGGATTGGTTGTTAAATTATCAAGCGCCAAATCGTCAACAAGTACTTGGAAATCTATTTTCTTATCGTCTTTTTTCAAGAATGGATAATATAAAGATTCGCTTGAAAAATGATCTGAAGGTAAATGTGACTCATGGTATTCGATGTTGGAAAATTGTTTAGACTTATTCTGTAGAGAAAGATCTTCCTGTAAATGTGAAATCTGAGATTCCATGTTTGAAATTTGTTTAGAGTTACTCTGTAGAGAAGGATCTTCTTCTTCTATTGTTTGTAAAGATGCTCCTGACTTGGATTTTAAGAGATTTACGACTTTATTACAAGTCTGTTTTTTTCCAAGCACTTCATCTTTAAGTTCGGAAGTATTAAGTATTTCTTGCTTGGGGAGGGTTTCTAATGAGACTTGTTTGAGTATAACTGCAGCTTCTGGCACAGAGTTTGAAAGTTGTTGTAATGGCGATAGGTTAGCACTACTCTCCGTTGTTAAACCTTGAGAATTTGAAACTTTATGCGAGTCCGAAGCCCAGGACACACGTCGTCGTTTTGGCTCGCTACAGTTACTACTTTTTCGTTGCTTTTTCTCATCTGCAGTAGATCCGAGAATAAACTTCAACGTATTTCTCTTACTCCTTCTTTTCAATACTTTTATAGAGTCCACATACAACACTTTGACATCAGGTTGTCGCAAGTTCTGAAAATATTCATATATATTACATGACTGGTATGTGTTAATAAGTGAGAATGAGAATTTTGATGAATCAGTGTTTTCTTGAGCTTCAGTTCGTGTGGTAGGTATTTCTCTTCTTTTCTTCCATGCTCGCGTAACAGGTCTTTCATTACCTTCAACCATAATTGCATCAATACCACTCAGGCAAAAAGCATATGTCTCCGTAATCACATTATTCACCTAGGAATTTTAAAGAACAAAAATGTGGTAAATTTTACTGGAACCAACGTGCTATTGTTGTTTATTAGTTGTGATATACATTATACACGGATTTACTGTCACAAGTGTTCCAAAGACTCTATGGATCGAGTGGAGCTTAAATTGCACAAATATCCCCCTACGCACTGTGAACTAGAGCGATGCTATCGGATCGATAGCGCAATTGGTAGAGCAATCACGCGGCAGGTGAAAGTTCGTGGGTTGACGCCCCACTCGATCCATAGTCTTTGGAGCACTTGTCGCAGTAAATCCCTGTATAGTGTATGTCACATATGCGGTGGTGCTAAAAGGTGGAATTACCCAGAGCGGAGCCAGAGCGAGCCAGAGTCACCAATAAACAGCAAGAGCCAGCCAGAGCCACGACAGGAATCAACCAGAGCAACCCATGAACGACAAGAATCAGGCTAAGCTACCCATAACTGGCTAGAACTAGTGGGTGAACTAGTAACATGGCTTATTGTTACCCAGATTGATTGAACCTAGGAATTGAACTTTTACTTGTGTTATGTTGAAAACATCATTCGAATGTAATTGACTTTATTTTATTTTGCAAACAATTTTGATTGTTTGCAAATTTGAATGTTTGTTAACGAAACCTGGTTTCCATTCGCTTGCTTTGAATCAACCGATTTTCCGAATTCCGGCTAAATACACACGACTTTCAGAATGAGAGAAGTGTCACTACGCGGATATCTTTCATATCGTATAGCTATCATTTAGTATGGACAATCCACAAAATTGAAATGTAACTTCGTATTAATTTTCATACTTTAGTATGGTCACAAATTTTGTGGGCGGTTCCTGGTAAAATAGATATTAAAAACATGAAACACGAGGAATTCTCTTTAAACCAAACGCGAAATATTATGTCATTTTCATCATGCCACGCTAGCTTACAATAATCTGCATGGCTCTAGCTGGTTTTTGTTGTATATAGGTGGCCCTAAATGGCTCTGGAAGAACCTTCCCATTTATAGATGGCCCTGGCTGGCTCTGGGTAGTTCAACATTTTAGCACAACCGTCACATATGTGGTAAAGTTTTTTCATACAAATTCGATATGACTTACCCAGAGACGGTTTTATCTAGTCACAGCACTGAAATAGAGATTCAAAGCATGCTCAAAGTGATTAATTCTAATAGCTTTCTATATGAAGATGGGTCTCTTAGAGACCTTACAGAAGGCTATTACGAATTAAAACGTTTAGCTCTTCCTCGTGTTGCTCTGAATAGGGCTGGATCCGCCAGTGATTCCATTCATTGCAGAGGCGGATTTAGAGCATGCTTTTACCTAGTCACAGCACTGAAACGGAGATCAAACGCATGCTCAAAGTCGTAAATTCTAATAGCTTTCTGTATGACAATGGGTTTCTGAAGATCCATTATCATACAGAAGGCTATTAATAATTAAAACGTTTAGTTCTCCATCGTGTTGCTCTGACAAGGGCTGGATCCGCCACTGCATTGGCCGGTTAATACGAGGTGGTTAATACGGGAATTCAAGAAATCGCATTGGCAAAAAAGCCTTGTCGACGGGCTATATATCACGGTATTGCCCGTCGTTAAGGTAAAATGGCGCATGTGAGAATCATTTTAAATAAGGCTTCGTTTTTACTTAGTAGTAAGCATAATGCATAGCCAAACTGTTAAAACATCACGGTAAAAAAAGATATAGTAATACAAACCAGGTCTTATGTTTATCGAACGATGTTTAATTGCAACATATCAAGACGGTGGTCCAAACGTTTTTATATCTATCAATCTAATTCTCTTTAATCGATTACTAATTCACCATTTATGAAAACAAAACGAGAAACATGTCTTTCCTTAACAAAAATTAGCGATTTCCTTTAGTAAGAATGAATTTTATTATAATTTAATATCTAAATAAGAGTTTTTATAACCCCCTGCTTTGTTTTTAACTGTTTTGATTTGACATGGAGCGTGGAGTTTTTTCTGAGCTTTTTAAGCTAAATCAAAAGAAAGTGTTGACACAAGATGTAAATTTTTAAAAGGATCAATGAGATTTTATGGCAATAACCAGGCAATAATTTTCTGACGGTTAATACGAAGTGGTTACTAAGGAAATTAAAAAAATTGGCTAAAACGCGCTTTGCCGACCGGTAGCGCTATTTTTCTGTGCTTCTGTGTGATCTTTCGTAGGCAGTGGTGGATGTAGAAGATGTTTTAACCTTCTCAAAGCAGAAAAACACACTGCATAAAACATGATGATTTTCTTTAAGGATTTTATCAAACAACCCAGAGGCGGACTCAGAACATGCTTTTACCTAGTCACAACCATCTAATGAGACTCAATGTCATTAATTTTAATTCTATTGCTTTGACTAGGTAAAAGCATGTTCTGAGTCCGCCTAAGTTTTACTCTACTATTATATCAAATTTTGTTTTTGTTCTAAGTTTGTGTGCAGAACCACACAGGTGAGTTTTCTACCATGGGGTATCTGTCTCTTTATAAGTTTTGTAATTTGAGTTTATGAGACATGATACTATATATATATATTATACACATTTGTTGGACAATTTCAAGTCACAAGGAATAATTACGGACTGAGTCGGATTTGAACCGGCGACCACTGGGTTAATGTCTTCTATATAAGCAGAAAGTTGACGCAGGACTACGAACAAGCTGCATGTCGTTTAGCTTGGTCACTCCTATATAATACCTATCCTTATTTCAAGCACTCAATCTGGCATTTATCTGATTTAATTATAATTTTATTTGTTCATAAAAGAGATGTTGGTAGTATATATGTGGTAAAAAATATCTTTAGGAAAAATCGCTCTTGGTACTGCTACGGAATAGCCATTTTGTAAAGAACGCCCTCCCTAAATAAATGATCCCCTTGAATAAATGTCCAGGTAAAAAGTTGAAATATTAAATAAACGCCTAACCTTTATGGTATTTAAAGAACATAAACTGTGATTGCAATTAATATGATCTCTTTAGGAGAAAAAGAAAAGCAGATGGAAATACTACTTTTAACGCTGGAAATTAACACAGACAGATGCGGAAGTGGTGCTACAAGAACGGACACTACAAAATATGAAGAGACAGTATAACCGAATCAATCGAAATGTAGACGCAGTACACGAGTTGTTTGACGACATATCTCCTCTCAAGCTCGAGAGATCCGATCAAAATACAGCACAGGACTGGAAATCACCGTGAAATCCGGAGGTTTCGCTCGTCTAAAAGCCTTCGAGAATGCTAAAGACACAATATCTTACCATACCATATGAAAAAGATCAAGGAACAAGAAAAACAAGAAAAGTCAATGACCTGGACTGGTTAAGTTCCTGGAACCAATTGGAAGCAGAGGTGGACAATATTTCAACTATTTCTCCAGTGACCAAGTTCTCGTATCTACAAGAGCTAATTATTCCCAGTATCAGAGCATTAGTCGATCGTCTACCTTCCAATACAGAAGGATATCAAAGAGCAAATAATATCTTAAAATCAAGATAGGGTGAACAAAGTGAAATTATTACCCCTCGTGTACATGAAATCATGCAACTACCCGGTGTTGGTGTAAAAAGCCCTTGGCAATTCCATGAATTCTACGAAAGATTGACAACGTACGTACAGTACAAGCATTGGCAACAATGGGTAATTTCCAAAACATTGATGCCAATGTTTGCATAGACAGACTTTCTAGCATTAGATCAGAATTAGTGATGAATGATGATAACTGTAAGAACTGCGGTTTTTCAGAATTCATGGACGCACCAAGGAAATAGACAGAACGAAATTCTGCAGAGACTGAGTCATGAAAAGAAAACTCAAGAAACGAACGATTTCTGAAAACCAAGACAGAGTGGAAGAAAAGAGTGTGCATCAATTTACGGAGGTCAATATCTAAGCTATGGGACTCGCTGCCAGTTTCTATGAAGTCCAAAACTTCAGTGGACTCCTTTTGTGCTGAAGTACGGAAACTAGATGATCTGCAATGTAATTGTCGTCCTTGTACGGATTACCTACCTGGTATCGGGTACTTGAATTCAAATAAATTTTTATTCTTATTATTTTAACAGTCGATTTTAATTAGCCTCATCAGGCTAACCACTTTCCCAACTATAATCGTTGACCAAAGACGATTATGGAAGGGAGACGGTATTTTAGTATATATTTTAAATTTTGTAAATCTTATCGACTATAAATAAAGATTATCTATCTATCTATCTATCTTCAAAGGATACAGTTAGTATATGGATTATTACCCAGATCATTTTAAAAAGAACAACTCTCCCGTACAAACCATAATTATGCAAATTATGCAAATTAAAAATGGTGGTTATGTGGGTGTTGTGCGTTGTGTGTATGCAAATAGAAATGGTTTGATTGAAAATACAAGAATGATGACCCCATAACGTCTTAAAAGACCGTTTGTTCTGTTCGTAGTTACGAGCGAAGGAGCCAGATTTTTTGCTTGCGCGTTCTGTGTGTTTTTACTTACGCACAGAACACCTGTCCTTTTTATTTGGCCATAAATAAGTACCAAGTAGAACGCACGGGATGAACTAGGCGTTTTTTGTGCATAAAGAAATAGACACTTAGATTCGATGGTGGGTTCATGATTCCTAGAGCGTCCATGGTGGGTTCATATATATACTGAAAGTATAAACGCTGATAGGTAAATCTTTAATCTAGACAAAGAAATAAAATGGAGATCAACAGTTGGGTAATGTTAGCGTTAGAGTTTTACCCCAAGAAAAAACTCGTGCAGGGGCGAGATTTCATGTGTAAACACCCATAAGATCTAGAAATTTTAATTATTAACAGCCTTATGTATGATGATGAGTCTTTAGAGACCTATCATCATTGTAGCGGTTTCTGGTAAGGGTGGTACAGAAAAAAATTTATAAACAGATATCGTCTATGACGCTGTACAAAAGAAAACGTATATTTCAACAAATGTAAATATTCTTGTAATATTGTTATATATTACAACAAGAATGTCCGATATGTTCTGTAGTATTCATCTTTCCAATTTGATGAATGTTAATGTTAGTACTTCTTCTGTTTCTTCAGTACTAACTCTGTCGATGCCTACACACGACCAAAATTGACGTGTAATAGACGTCTTAACGACGTCGTGACGTCGTGAAAACGTCTATTAGACGTCAGTAGAAGTAAAACTTCATCCCATGGAGTGGTCATAAATGTGCAACTTCCATATTGTTTGCTGATGTGCATGGTATCACTTATTGACTTGCTGCTTCGACTTCTGTTTTCACGATAGTGCATGTCTTTATGTTATATGTGTACAATTCTAGACCTTTCCACTGCAAATTCGTTATCTGAGTAGTTGCTTTATAACCTGTTGTTCCCCAGTCTGTTAGTTTCTGATTCAAAGGTTTTACCCAATTATTTCGAAAATTCAATACTTCCAATTTTGTTGTCGTCAGTGTCCACTTTTCTAAGGTAGGCTTGTCTGGTGACACCATTCGTTGTGTTTTGGTAACTGCTCTTTGAAGTTGTCGTCGACACCTAGTTCAGCATCATAACTATGATCTTCGATTCCAAGAACGTCTTGGCTGCAGGGCTTTTCGTTAACAAAAGCTGTATTTCTTGTTAGATAAATGTTTGTCGACTTCATTTCCGGGTGTCATAATTGTCCAGTCAACTTGTGTATTTTCAACAACAGTTTCTCTAATTTTACCCACTCTTGACTTTGTTGTTGTACGTATTTTCGCAATCTCCTTTGCTCCAAGTATCATATAAATTGGTAAGTGTTCTTTGGCATCTTTGTCTTTCATATTGACTTCTTCGATGGCTGTGGCTTTTGAATAATTCATCGTAGTGTGGATTGGGTACTGTGAGTATTTTGCTTTTGTTGACTTTTGATACTTCTGTAAAAATATCAAATCTCCGTCTACATTTGATATCTTCAGCTGGAACACCTCAATTAGTTGTGTTTTTGTCTGCATCAGCATTTGTATTTGTCGAAGATGTTTCTTCTGAATAGCTTCTATACCAATTCCGTTAATCAAATCCAATGTAGCATAACAGTTGCCAGTTCCCGTGTCCAACAATGCTCGACATTTAACACCATTCACCTTGAGAATGGTAACAGGATAAGTAACTTTCTCTTTTTTTAACAGAATTTGGTCCTGTCGATCCTTCGTGCTATATTCTTGGATGATTGGCACAAAGATGTATGATGTTTACCTCCACAAATCGAGTAACTTCTCCTGCTGTACTGTTCCTTCGCAAAGTGACCACTGCCAGTACAATTATAACACAATTTCTTTGACCTGATGATTTTCTTTAGTTCATCCAGGGATACCATTTTCTCACAGCTATTTGCGTTGTGATTGTCACTGTCGCAATAGATCCACACTCTTTTCTTCCACTCTGTCTTGGTTTGCAGAAATCGTTCGTTTCTTGGGTTTTCTTTTCTTGACTCAGTCTCTGCAGGATTTCGTTCTGTCTATTTCCTTGGTGCGTCCATGAATTCTGAAAAACCGCAGTTCTTCCAGTTATCATCATTCATCACTAATTCTGATCTACTGCCAGAAAGTCTGTCTATGCAAACATAGCCATCAATGTTTTGGACATTACCCATTGTTGCCAATGCTTGTACTGTACGTGTGTTGTCAATCTTTCGTAGAATTCACGAAATTGCCAAGGGCTTTTTCCTCCAACAGCAGGTAGTTGCATGATTTCATGTACACGAGAGGTAATAATTTCTCTTTGTTCACCCTACTTGGATTTTAAGATATTATTTGCTCTTTGATATCCTTCTGTGTTGAAAAGTGTACCATCGACGAATGTTCTGATACTGGGAATAAGTAGCTCTTTCGGATACGAGAACTTGGTCACTGGAGAAATAGTTGAAATATTGTCCACCTCTGCTTCCAATTGGTTCCAGCATCTTAACCAGTCCAGGTGGGTACCTTTGAATTTTGTAATCACTAACTTTGGAAATCTTGCCTTTGAAGTTATCTCTGCTTTCGGTGAAGCTGAATCTTTGCTCTCTTCCTTGTATTTCTTCTTTATCTTAAGTCTCATTTCTTCTAGCTTTTGTTCTCCTTCAAAAAGACATTGTTATCGGATTTCTTCTTCTCCTTCCAAAATCATTGACTTTTCTTGTTTCTCTTGTTCCTTTGTCTTTTTTATATGGTGAGATATTGTATTTTTAGCATTCTCGAAGGCTTTTAGACGAGAAAAGCTGTTCCTCGGGTCAACCCATACCATGTGAGGGAAATTGGGTAGCTGGTTCAAAGTGATCATCGAGTGTTGCAGGGGGTTGTCTAGGAGAGCACCAACCATTCAGTGGGTCGTGTCGCTCAGAAGAGCATTAAATACTCCAGTGTCTTCAATTTGGTCCCTCCTGGAAATAAGTTCCTCGAACTTTCGTAGGCTAACCACGTTAAACATAAACCTCACCCTCACTCATACAGACCATCTTATTTTTTTCTGTTTTATTTTTAATTTCATCTGACTATTCACCAACCTCGTCCCCAGGGCCCTTTCGCTTTTTTTTGTTCTTTGATGGAAAGCAGAAAGAGCCCTGGCACCGCATGAACTCATTGGTCAATTTCGATTGCATACATTACGGAAATTCCGCTGAATCAGCAAACATAGATGTAAACATTGCGGGCAAAATGAAGCAGCGAAGACAACATTATTTTCATTTTGGTTTATTGAAGTGATAGCTACAGGATTGTTTAAGTGGGTATATTTCAATACTGTACAATAAAGTCTTAAAACAGCTTTTTGCACCTCCTCCCCCTCATGCTATGAGCCCTTCTAGAAACATAAGAGGTGAGGTATATCAGACAGCGTATATATAACTCTAGAAGTTAGTGAGGATTGCCACGTAAAAACATATATAACTTCAAAAATATTAATAAAAACGCTTGATTCGCAAAGCAATTATCAAAGGATAATATTAGGATTAGAAAGTATTGTATTAATTTGTAATATTTTTGAACATCTTACAAAATGCAGCTTTTAACATAAATAAAGGTATAATATAGCCAAAAACTAGCAGGATATAGTAAAGCTAAACAGGGGGCAGGCTATTAGCAAAGAAAAATGGGCAGGCAAAAAAAAAACTGAATGAAAAGGACAGCTGCAAACAGTAGACACTGAACATGAACAGACAATATACACAAACAAATACCACATCTTAAAGAAGTAATGCAGACATACTAACATGCACACCACAAAAGCAACAAATGGCCTTCATGTTCCTTAATTCATTTTACTATTTCCTATGACACCAAATTAACAGAGTTTTATGGAATTAATAGTTGAAATAGTTTAAGTTTCGTGAATCTATAAGAAAAGATTCTCAAAAATAAAAAAATCCATAGTGTCCAATATAGATTGTATTTTTCTAAAACGTTTTTACCTCTAAAAATTAACGACAATGATGGACATAACCTTTATAAGCATAGGCTGAAAATCCACCAAAAATTAAGCATAAGATAGGTATATTGCTAGGCCGAGAAAAATAATTATAGCAACCCTTTTTAAAGAAGGAGTGGTTTCTTTCCTTAATTTAACCCTATTTGTAACGGGTGTTTTAAGCAACCCAGATATTCCAGTGAATAATTGCCCGATAAACCGAAAACATTTTATGTGAGCAGGTTAAACTATTTTCTCCAAATTTGAATCATAAAAAAGAATAGTTCTTTTATGCTATCTCAATGTGCGGTCAAATGTGAAAAACCTATCCCTAAGGTATTTGTCCGATAACTGAATTTTTAAATGTAACTCCCTTCGAAAGATACTTATTTGATCTTTTTTGGTCCTATCTTTTACAGAATGTATTAGGCTAGAGAAATATAGTAAAAATTCTAAAATATTTGTCATTATTTGGTCAAAATTGATGTTTTTCAAAAAAATAATTCATCCGCGTCTCTGAAAATGGCTTAATTTTGAAGCTCAGGAAGTATAGATAAATTTAATATTTATTTTGGTGAATTCCATCAGATTGGCCTAAATGCACACCATAAGAAGTTTCAAGTAAATAATTTCATTTTTACTAAAGTTTGGGATTTTTAATTTTTACAAAAAATACAGCACAGAGGCATATACATGACTGACAAACTGGCCACCACGGCTAAACTGATTAGATTTTTTTATCGAATTCTGATATGTACTGTAGCCCGCTTTAATAAAAATATTAAAAGTAATAAAACATGGTATATATAGCTGCGGTCAATGCAACAAATATATGAAAATATGTCGGATATGAAAATATGGTGTGTCGCCTGATCCATAATTTTTTAACTCCTTCAAAACGTCGTTAACTAAGGATATTTTTGGTTATAAAAAAAAGTGTATAAAAAATTACTCAATAATGAGATACAGCAATAAAACGATAGTTAGAGTATATATATAACCCTCGAAAAACAAAGCCATGTAAAAAGAATTAAAAATATAAATATATTTAGCTATGCATATCATTTCAGGTTAGAAAAGTTTCTTTTCCCTAATACTATGTATATCTAATATGTATTTTACCAATAATAAAATTTTGTGATGTAAATTTGTTCACAATTAGGGACTGTCCACAAAATTCGAATGGAAATACATATCAATTTTCATACAGAAGGAGTGTTTTTGTGAATACTTAGTATATGCTACTAATCATGTAAATTATGCATAGCTGATGCCGGTTTCCACTGTGCCGCGTCTTATCTTTCTGTTTTTATTGGGTGATTATGGAAACCAGGTAATTTATAGTATATTCTCAGCTGCACGAAATAGCTTCCCGGATAAACAAAATAGCGAAGTATGTTGGTGAGTGCAATGGTCGTAATAATTTAGCGTGCGTAGTTAATGAACAGCATCTAGGCTAGCTTTTTATGGTAGAGTCAATGCAGTACGTAAGGTAAGCAGTCTTATCCATGCGTGTACAGATATTTGAAGTTGCTAGATGTATTTTTTGGAAGCCCAATGGGCTACCTCAATGGGATACCCAACGTTTTAAACTAACCCCAATGTTCTGCAGCTATCAAAATATCCACTGAACATTCTTTCGAAATTCAAATCAAATATCAAGGTTCCTTGCTTTCGTTTGAATAACTTCAAATAATCCTTTTTAAGGAGCGACGGGAGAAACAATTGCACAAATAATATCCATATATCTGAGCAAACATCCTCCAAATCAGCCACGACAATTTATTATCGAACAACGACAGCGACCAAGGTGATCAAATCATCGTTAAGTTTTTTAAACCGAATGTTGTTAAAAACATGCTTTCGGAAGTTCGAAACATTCGTATTACGCTGATAAACTGCGTTTTAAAAAACCAAGGATGTTGGGAGAAAAAAGGCTGTGTCCTCTTCCCCAATTTTCAATGTTTTATCCAGGTAATCATCGAAATACAAACTGATTTATGCTGACAATACGAAAAATATTGACCTCCTTCGTTACCATTATGGTTGCTATAACGATTCAGCGGGCTGTATCGCTCTGTAATAACCTGTCATACAACAAATTTCAGCAATTCAAAATGCTTATCGGGTAATATACTGTTACATTAGCTACATAAGCTGCTAATATTTTTTCCTAGATTAGAAGTCTGTCGGAAATGAAATTCCTAAATTGAAACTTTTAAAGATGTCAAGTATAAAGTCATCATGGATAGCAGTACAAACGTCTAGATAATAATTTGAAATCATTTAAACTTTAGAATATTCAACAGTTACTGATTTTAATAAAAACAGATATCAAAGGACTACATTTGAAAATTTACAGTGGTATAGGTCGAACCTAAACATTTTCCTTTTTTAATAGGTTAACAAATAGTTATTAGCCTCAACCTTGGTATCTCTAACCTGGTCAAAATCCGCTATTGAGTGTCAGCCGTAGCTTTAGTCGGAGCTCTGAGGTAGAAAGTTCACTGCATGAAAAGTTGTGTTGTCCTTTATCGATATTATCAAACAACCTACTGACATCTGTAGTTACACTACAGATTTCTGCAGGTTGATTTATATAATCCTTAAAGTAAACATCAGTTTTATGTAGTGGGCGGCGGATTTAATATCGTGTTTTTCTAGAGAGAAAACCGCAGGTTGTTTGGTTTGATAATGTTATATTTTAAATATTACAAAAAGACACAGTATATATAAAAAATTTAAAATCTTACTGAAAGCTTTTTATCTCAGATACGAAAAACTTCTATCGATAAATATGGCTTGATTACAACATGTTTTTCATGTACTGTGTATCGGTAAAATTTCCACCAAATAGAATTTCAAAAGATAAACTACCACTGCATAAAATCCAACTGTATCCGGACTTTTTTTCAGTCCGTATTCTTCGGTATTAAGACAGAATGCTAGCATTCTGTCTTAATACCGACGTGTACGGACTGAATACAGGAGTAGACGGACTGCATAATGGTCCGGATACAGCTGGATTTTGTGCAGTCTACAGCATGAAAATCGGAATAATCCGATTCGGAGTATATATAATTATTTGACATGTAGAGAAAATGTGGAACAGATTTTCTCTAAATATTAAATAATAGTATAATCAGAACCTGATTATCATACCTGACACTGTAAGGATACATCTCGAACAGTCTCATCGACATACTTTAAGCTACTGAAAATTAGAACTTCTAGCTTTACATCGTAATCACCGGACTAGGGCTTGGTTTGCCACCAAGATTTTTTAAAGAAAACAAGAAAAAGTAAATTTATTTATGAACTCTGAACACATTCACCGAGTGTAGCGGCGCGCACCTGTAATCTGGCTACTCAGAGGTAAATTATTCGGGGTAAGTTCGTATCCAGTCTCGGGAACCGTTAGTCTATAAGTGGTTCAACGTGTAGAGGCGCATCTGTAATCCTTGAACTTACGGAGCTTGACTGAAATGGAACTAAGGAGGCGTGGGGCCGGATATCGCAATCGAACGGATAGTATCATTCATACAAACTCGGACTGAATTAGCTCAAGTAGCTAGGATTAAAATCCGTGTATAAATAAAGCACACACATCTTAAATAAGTAATGCAGATATACTAATAAATACGTATACTAAGCTTTACTCAATCAACACTACGAAATAATAGTACCAGCATATCAAACAATCCAGTAGATGAAATCCACAGACCAGCAAACAATAAAGTTCTAATATTTCACGAATAAATCAATTTGGAACAAATCTTTCTTGTAAGAAACAAAACACTACCTGAGACCTGCCACTTATCAGGCACTTGTGTGAGGCGCTACCAACACACTTCATACAAACCAGTGGAGCGCTACCAACCACTACTTTCAATAGTTGTTCTTACATAAACTAACAGAATACGACACAACCAATAAAAGTGAAACAGTGAAAAATAAAAAATAGAAAAAATAGAAAATGAAAATTGTCAACATCTCAGTGATACATAAGCAGTACAGTTTCGAAACATATTGCTAGACTTGCTTATGTATCAGAGACTGAGCGGATTCACCTACAGAAGTGGTCTGAATAGTGGTCATCAGTAGCAACCCAGTCTCTTAGATCTTAATCGAAATGTTCACACATACGTTTTACAAAATTACCAGAATACATAATTAGTTGACAACTGGGGATTCTTAAGCTTAGTTCCTACCAGTGAGAATAACTTATATTTTAACTTATAAACTGCAAACCTTTTTCTCACTGTAGCATCTTACTCATTTGTCAGTGAGAAATTTCAGTGAGAATAACATTATAACATTTTGACATATTCTCACTAATATTCTCACTGGGTTTCCAACGTTTGAGTGATTTTCTGAACTGTTCACGAATAAAGTATTTTCACTGGAAGTCCAGTGAGAATAATTTACTTGAACCGATTAGAAAATTACTAACATGTTGAAAATTCAGTTACAATTTCAGTAAGAATATATCAGAACGTTTTCATATTATTCTCACTGAAATTTCCCACTGACTTGGGAGTGAGATTCAGTGAGAATAACGTCGGAACCAAGCTATATATTACATTGCGTATAATCTGCCCTCCATTCAAGATTTTAATATACAACATACAGAAATACGGAGTAAAATTGGTTTAAATTTCGTATGTTTTTTCGGCTGCGTACTTGCTATTTTTTTGATGTTAATTTCAGTGATATTTCGTCCTTCC
>JAUCNQ010150890.1:0-25301 GCA_032352715.1 Bougainvillia muscus | reverse complement strand
CTTAGATCTGTAAGCACCTTACAGCGGGTAAAAGTCAAATTAATATTTTTATATGTGCCAGTTTTCATTACAAGATTAATTTCAAACAACATTTGAAATTTTAAAAATGATTTACTGCATGCAATACACGCTTTTTCTTTTATAAGCGCCACGTCTATAAGCACCGTAGGCTCAGATTCGACCAAAAGTAAGCTGTTTTGATGCAGTCTTGTACCAAAATTGAGTAAGCACCAGCCAGTCTCAGAAGTAATTCTCTGGTGCTTATAAAAAAAAGCGTGTACATGTTATGCTATTAAACAACTTGCAGTTGTCCATCTGATAACACAGGACAACCTGAGGTTGTCATTAAAGTCGGATACACATGCTTGCTTTTACTTAGTTACAGCAATAAAATGGAGACTCAATGTCATTTATTTAGTGGACGCTTAGGGAATCAAACCTCTTTTCTAACCACCGATTTCAACCATTTGTGGATAAACCCACTTTATAGATAAGCTCATAATGTTATCTATCCTATGAACAACTGCAAGTTCTTGGGCTATTGGACAACATTATTTTTCACGGTAGTGTTGAACAAAAAATGTTTTTTATTTCTTTTGCCAGGGCCGGCGATGCCATCTTCAAAGTGGCGGGGCTATATTTAGTGACTAAGGGAGGACCCGTCATGGTTTGGGAAAATTTGCGTTTTTACCCTCTCTAGATTGGCTAAAAATGCATTATTACATGCTTCTTTTCAGGGTTAAGCCTTAATGTCTCGCACAGTTGAGCATCGGACCTTAAAAATTACTTAGCAAAAATGTGTGAGAGGGGCATGACCTCCCCCCCCCAGCGTCGCCGGCCCTGTTTGCTCACTTACATATGTTGCTCAAAAACTGGCTAGCTATGATGACTACTAGACAAATGAAGATGACAGGTTGTCGTTAATTGGTTAAGATTGGTATTCCTGCACGTTTATATGATTATATAAGGATCGTGATAGAGGAGAGGCATGTACAGTCAATTCAAATGGTTCACACGTTTTTAGTGACGTATGTAAGCACAAAATAATTTCTCCACGTGAAAATCAGCACGAATTATAAAGTACCCTTTTCGTAAGGTTAAAATATGTTTTGTATAACAGTAGTTTCCTCTGAAGAACTGTATAGAGTAAACACTGTTTGTTAATGTATGTAACAATATGCAGAGACATGGAATTTTAAAATAAAATCTTGAAAGGAAGAAACTTAAAATTCTTAATTGCTTAATGTAATTAAGTAAGTATCAGGTAGGAAATGTTCAAGTTTTGATTCTTAACCCTCTAATTCATAGTTTTGTAAAATGGTCTCACATACCCTAACAATCCTGCAGCACATGCTGCAGGGTTGTTAAAGTATGTGTGACCATTATTCGATGACATGAGGTGAAGAGTTAATAGCTTGATGTATGGTGATCAGACCCATCTTAACTTAATACGTATCTTTAGAGAACCATCACCATACATTAAGCAATTAAATTAAAAATGAATGGCTTTGAGTCTATATTTTACTAGGTGACTAGGTGAAAGCGTGGTCTAGATCCGCCACTGGTAAATACACCTGAGGTTGTCTTAAGTTTCCTTATGGATACCTAGATCCGTTGCTGTATGTCGTGCATTTATGAAAATCCCACGGAAAAATTTAAACAATCACAGAAGCCATGACAGTTCATTTCGCCTATAGAAAGTCTTCATGTAAACGAGTTCTTAGATCCACCTATGGAGATAGGATATCAAATAATTTAAAAGGCGGCTAGCTCGAGGAGGCTTATTTATAGGTATTAGAACGGTTCTCTAATAATGGTTTGCAGTTGAACGCTTCTAAATGCAAGCTCATTATATTTGGAAAACCAATCAATGAGCCTGATGTGTTATTAAATTTGAATGGTGTTAACCTGAAGGAAAGTTCTTCTGTGAAGCTCTTAGGTATCAATTTTTGACAATAACCTCACTTACAGTGACCATATCGATAAACTTTGTAAGAGAGCAAATGCCAAGATTAGTGCCTTATCAAGGATGACAGGTCTCTTGTCACAAAAACAGTTAGGACTTGCTAGAAACGCTTTTATTAACAGTGATTTTTAACTATTGTCCTCTAGTCTGGGGACAAAATTGACCGCGTATTTACAAGAGCCAATAATCTTTCACCAGCAGGTGAAACAGATTGAGTTTACACTTTTCATCTTCATTGCTGTAGATTGTTGCTGAAGGAGGTGTTTAAGTCAAAGCATGATTTGGCCCCCTCCTACATGGAAAGTGTTTTTCCTTTTAGAAATATCTCCTATAGCCTTAGATCTGTAAGCACCTTACAGCGGGTAAAAGTGGCCTCCACTCGGCATGGCCTATTGAATTTCTCACATATTGCAGCTCAGCTGTGGGGAAAACTGCTTCCAGAAGTTAAATCAGTTCATTCTGTCCACAATTTTTACTCAGAAATTAAAAAGATATCTTGCTTGAATTGTACTTGTCGTCTGTGTGCAGTTTACATACCCTAGATTGGTTTTATTTAGTCTTTTATTTATGTTTGAAAAAAATCGATTTTAATTAGCCTTAGTAGGCTAACCATTCTCTTCCCTATAGTCTGTTTTTACTATCTGTACTGCGTATGTCCTACAGGATTGCACCCTCTAGAATGGGGTTCCTACAACATCATTACGGGATCATCTTTGTAATGGTGATGTATGGTCGTTGTTCTTTATCAGTGCATCTTGCTGTCCACTCGCAACACCTTTGGTTTATTCTCCAAATAGATTGTAAGGAAGAGACGGTCTTTAGATATTTTATTCCCATTTTATTGTATATACATTCGTCGACTATAAGTAAATAAATTGAATTGAATGGAATTGAATTCTTGTAGACGGACGGATTTAATTTTCTTCATGAATTTAATTTTCTTCACGAATTTAACTTTTTTCACAAGTTTAATCTTCTTATACATGTTTTTCCTTTTCCTTGTCGCCAATTTAATATCGATACTTATAGGGAAAAGTAATAAATTGGTTAACTATAAGTTTATATCACTGCGCAAAAAGTCATGTTATCCAATTGAACAACCTGCAGTTGTCCATCGGAAAACATAAGGCAACCTCGTGTTAAGGCAACCTACTGTTCACTCCTCCTGCTAAGGGTAATTTCCCTTCCACCACCCTACCCCGCTTATTATGACTCCTGTCTTTTATTAGTTATCGGAAGAAGTACCAACCCTCCTTGCTATTACACCCCCCTACAATAAGGCACGGGAGTGAAATTCGCAAGAGAAAATTCGTCAAGTCACGATGTCACAATTGTACCATTAAATCCTTGTTAAATTTCTAATTTGTCAGTATTAACAACCTCGTTTCCCGCACATCTTCGCTTTTCTAAAAAAAATGCGTATATGTACTGGGAACAGGGTTGCAGTAATAAACGCTTTTATTACTATACGTTACGTTACTATACGTTATTTGTTTGATAAATAACCAAGTACAAAAATTTCCGTGACGGTGGCTTTACCTGGATTTATTTGCCATTGCCCTGACACTTTTGACAAAGGGTCAAATTGAAAGGACTGAACGTCTGAATGTATAACTTTGTCTTATAAAATGTTTTCATATAGACTTGTAAGCCTGTAATTTTGATGTAAAACCGATTTGGCATTGGGTCGTTTTCGGCGCCTAACACCTAAATAATGACTACAAATCGAGTTTTTGACGATTGGCTAGTTCGAGTGTGTCACAACTAAAATATTCTTAATTCTTAGTCTTAAGAAAAAAACGACCACGCAAGATGATCATCAAGCTGAAAGAAAACTGTATTTTGGATCATTAAAAAATCAGAAATCAAGCTTGGCTCTCAAATCTTTATTTTTGGAACACTAGTCTGATAATATTTGCCAATGGTTGTAGGTGAAAAATGTTGGGCAAGTCAAGTATAAAGAAATCATGAAGTATTTATTAGAGCATTATATTGTTATATGTTGAGTATATACAAGGAGAAACAATAACACAATTTTTTAGCTTTTTTTAACAGTGAGGTTGTTGTTAAAACTAACAGGAAGCCTTACAGCTTGGACCTCTCCGTCAGATTGCAAAGTGTACGTAGCTGTTACAGCTTACCATAAGGGAGGATATTTTTGCGGGAAGAAATTTTAGCGGAATTTCTCTCAGAGAACGAATGCAATATGAACACAATTTCAAATTTTGAGGAGGAAATATTTGCAGATCGAAGATTTTGATAAAGTATCAGGCATCTCATTCCGACTCGAAATACGACTCGAACTCTCACACCGACTCGATCTCACTACCACTCGAACTCACTCCGATTCGAACACACTCCGACTCGAACTCCGACTCGAACCCACTACGACTGGAACTCATTCCGACTCGAACTCCAACTTGAACTCACTCCGACTCGATCTCACTCCTACTCAACCTAACTCCAACTCCAACTCCAACTCAACCTAATTCGAACTCCAACTCCGACTCCAACTCACCCCCCCCCCCCTCAAACTCCGAATCAAACTCTCTCCAACTCGAACTACAACTCGAAATTGCTTCGACTCGACTCGAACTTCGACTCGAACTCGCTTCGACTCGAACTCGAACTCGAACTACGACTCCAACTACGACTCGAACTCAACCTGTCTCCAACTCACTACAACTTACTCCGACTCCAACTCATTCCGACTCCAACTCATTCTGAATCGAACTCATTCCGAGTCGAACTCAAACTCATTCCTACTCGAGCATCGATTCGAATTCACTCCGACTCGAAGTCACTCCATCTCGCATTCAGACTCGAACTCACTCCTACTGGGACTCTGATTCGAACCTATTACGACTCGAACTCTGACTCGAGATCATTCCGACTACAACTATTTCCAACTCGAACTCCGGCTCGAACTCCGATTTGATCTCACTCCGACTCGAACTCATACCGACTCGAACTCACTCTGACTCGAACTCACTACGACTCAAACTCACTACGAATCGAACTCCGATTCAAACCCACTGCGACTCGAACTCTTTCTCGAACTCACTACAACTGGAACTCCTACTCGAACTGACTCCGTCTCGACTCGCTGCAACTCGAACTTCGACTCAAACTCTAACTCAAACCAACTTCTACTCGAACTTACTACAACTCGAACTCGCTACAACCCGAACTTCGGCTCGTACTGCGACTCTAACTCACTGGGACCCGATCTCACTCCGGCTCGAACTCACTCCAGCTGGAACTTGGAATCGAACACACTCCAACTCAAACTCGGATTCGAAGCCATGATTACGTCATCACCGTGACACTTGGGCATGCGCAGTGGAACCCTTTCACCAGGCTTCATATGTGTGCGAAGTTTCAATTCTCAACTCCAAAGGGAAGTTGTATTTCTAAAAATAGCCTACGCTTTAATGACTCCGAGTTGCGTAGACTAGATAGTTGTACTTAATTTGTCAACATACATACATCAAGACATACATCCGTCGTCTACTTTATACGCCTCCGTTCCTACAGACCGAGAGGAAGTAAGTCTTTAACGTCTGGTGTCAATCATATGTTAAAGTGCGTGAGACCATTATGTTACCATCAGATATTAAAGGGTTAATTGAGTAACTTTTAATACTGAAAACCAAAAAACTGATAAGTAACTCTTCATAAGGGACCGTCCACAAAACTTGTATGGAAAGTTGTATCAATTCTCAAAGAGAAGCTAAACACACCTTCTGTGAAGAAAATGGTGCGCTATATGATATCAGTTTCGAGGACGGTCCGGAAGCTATATAATACTTAATATACTTCAGTGTCTTTTTTTATGAGAATGCGGGGATTTGAAAGAGACATTGTGAAGTGTTTCACGTATTTAGCGTGCGTCTTTTTGATTTTCTATAGTCATGTTGAATCCATTTTTACTGCAAACTACACTTAAATATGCCAAATTTTTAAAATAACTCAAAACAATAATTAGCGTTTGTTACGCAATTATAAATAAGATTCAAACAGAATTGACAATTGACGTCAAAAAGACACCCTCACAACGTCACGACGTTGAGAAAGACGCCTTTTGAAACGTCAACTTTTTGATTTTGTTGGTATAACAAAGAGCATTGCACACACTTGAATATTAAATGCTGTATAAGTACGACAGCAGGCGCCCGGCATACTTTCAGTTTTAGTAGTCCTTTTATGCGCTCACTTTCGGAAGGTGCATACAATCCGAGGTTAATATGGCAGGTTTGCTATGAGAGTTTTTTAGTGACCATTTAAATTCACGCCTACTATAGATTGGGCGCCTACTATTGCGACGCTAACTATCGGACTTCTACTGTATATAAAAGTTCTTTTATCATATTTTTCAAATAGCGTTCATTTATTTGATTTATTTTGTTTCAATCATTTCATTTTAACTCAGATGAAGCGTTATTGTGCATACAAAGTAATGATTAATGGGAATTTCTGACACGACGAAACAAGGGATTAGGCTAATGCTATATTTGGTACAGCAGAGTCATTTCACTGCTAACAAAACTCGTGTGAAAATTGGTATCTTTCTAACAGAAGACTGCATACTCGGTATACACAAAAACATTTGTTCTGTGCTGAAAGTAGTGGAATATGCGAAACAGACAGTCCAAACGTTAATAGAAAGAAAGAAAACAAACTTCAGATATGATCTATTTAAGACAATCATCAACCTTCTTCTGTGTTCATAGGTTGACTTAACATGTGATTAATCACACCAAATTCTTTAGCAGTTTCAGCAGACATAAAGATTGACACGCTGCAGTGCTTTCTATGGAAAGATTCTCTTAGGGTTCGTCTCGAAAATTCGCTTTAATTCGCTTCACGAACGACTTCATTTTCACCTCAGATCAGGTGTTGTTGTGCATACAAAACATGCACAATAACACCTTATCCGAGATAAAAATTGACAGAAATGAAGTTCCTTAACAACAAATGAGGCTTCCAGGACAAACCAAGACATTTTGCAGTATTTCACTAGACGATGAATTCATTGTCAAATATTTCGAACATTTCATATGAAAACTGAAAAATATACGCGTTAACTGCCCACGGGATGGGACCCAAACAATTGGTGCATTTACCTTATAGTTGTCAACTACAACCACGTCTGATCTACAACGACTCAGAATGGTTACGGCATGTCTCCAATTATTTCGTTTCTGCGATGACAAATGTCCTGTGTCTTCAAGTATTTCCGTGTTTGTTTAAATTTATCCCGCTTCCGTGGGCCACTACGAAATTATATATATCGGAATGCAGAAACAACGACTTTCGATCTGCAATATTATCGTTGTTACTAAGATAAGTCCGGCAAGTGACGTGTTTGCCAAGTACCACCAATTAACAATTGTTTAGACGAAAACTTACTATTTGGTGTTGTTGGTACATGACTTCAACGAGCAGGAAACTCGGTAAATATCGAAAAATCTGTTGGAAATGGTTTGAAACTGTCAATGTTTTCGTAACTAAGGAGAAAAAAATCGTCCGAAAATCTTGCGGGAAGGCGACTTTTTCGTATTCTACCGAGCTTCTCATTATCCGTGCACCTTAACCTCACGTTTCAGTAAACTTTAAATTTTCAATGACTAGGGCATTTGGTGGTATTTGGTAAACGTGCAAATTGGCGACATGTCATAACTAGGATGAGGATCAGACTAGCATGTAAGCCTCGTCAACAACAATCGTGACTTATTATCAAAACCTATCCTGTACCTGTACAAGTCCATCAGTAACAACCATGACTTGTCCTGTAAAAATCTGTAGCCCGAGGCTGTGATGGTCAACCACGACCTAGAAGTCCGATCAACAATAACCGGGAAGTTATGGAAACTATACTTAAACTTACTGTGTCAAAACTGGTCAACAACAACCAGTGCCTTGACTGAAACTTTACTTAACTATAATAATGCACCCCTGTAATACTATTTATTAACGCAAACTATGCATATTTCACTAATCGTAATTTTTTCTTTCTTTTTAACATCTTAAATATATCTATCCTGATATAAAACAAATAAAAAATTCTATAGTTTTCACGAGTTTAAAAATTTGTTCTATAATTTTCGTGCAAATAAAATATAGCACTTCCTATAAAATATATACACATATGAACACAATCGCTTGCTCTACCTAACACTCCGATTGAGAGGATGGGTGGAGCAAAAAAAGGTCGTCTGCACTGTAGAATATCCAGAAGTAAAAAGGATCTAAATCATGTGCACATGCTGGTTAATATAAATATTAAATCGGCAACGATCATAATGGCGGACGAACGAAATCGGACCGCAAGGAAATACCAAAATATGTGAATTTTGCGAAGCGATTGTGTTTGCCCTGTAGTTAACGAGAGTTAAAACACTTTTAATTACATTAACTGTTCACCGGCAGGGATCATAACAGAAAATACACAAGAATTGGCGGAGTAAGGGATACATGAGTGCATATACCTTATAGTGGTCTACTACAACCACGTCTGATCAACAACGATCAGACTAGCCCGTAAGACCGATCAACAACAATCGTGACTTATTATCAAAACTTAGCCTATACCAGTAATAGTCCGATCAACAACAACCGTGAGTTGTGCTGCAAAAAACGGTAACCTGAGGCTGTGATGGTCGAAAACGACCTAGAACTCCGATCAACAATAACCGAGAACTTCTGGAAACTATATCTAAATTTATCATCTTTATCAAAGATTACCTCACAGATAGGTACCAACGGGTTGCTGAAAATTGCTACAGCTCTTTGAAGTTCACTAAAGTAGGTGTACCGGAGGGTTCTATTCTCGGACCCCTACTTTTTAACATCTATTTAAACGATTTGTTTTATTTTGTAGAACGTCAAGACATAGGAATGTGTAACTTTGCAGATGACAATACGTTATATAGTGATGATAAATCTTTAGATGTCTTGATACAAAGATTATACATAAAAGATTTTCAAATATCCAAATGGTTCTCGAATAATGGGCTTCAATTAAATGGAGATAAATGCCAATTGATATTTCTGGGTAAACCACTAAATGAACCGCCTGCTAGTATAAAAATAGGAACTAATGAAATTTTGGAGAGTGACCAAGTCAAACTACTCGGTTTTTTGCTTGATAACAAGCTCTCATTCACCGCTCATGTTAATGTGTTGCGTAGCAAAGCCTTTGCCAAGCTAAATGCTCTTAAGCGAGTATCTGGGTTTATGACAGCGTCAATGGAACAAAGAGTCATGAGTGAGACAAACTTTTGTCCATTTATATGGTCATTTTCGAATAAAACAAATTTGTCTAAACTAGAGACAATACGAAATCGACTGTGAGAATTATATCTGAAGGCAATTTGTATCTACCTACAGTCTACAGACGGCACTGTGAACTTTTACTTAGGGAAATTTTTAAATGCAGAGCAGGTCTTTCCCCTTCTTATATGAAGGAAGTGTTCCAGTTTAAAAGGCCATCTCCTTATCAGCTACGGAACACAAGCTCAATTCTTCGTGGTCGCATTCTTACTAAACGTCATGGTTTATTAACTGTTGCTTGTATTGAAGCACAGCTATGAGACTCCTTATCAAACTCTATTAAGGATTCTCCATCATTTGCAGCTTTCACAAATAATGTCAAGTCTCTTGAGACTCAGTCTTGTAATTGCTGTCTGTGTAAGTCTTGACGACTTAGTATTTCTATATATTATATGTACGTATTTGTAAATTTTAAATTATTATGCTTTTTCTAGACGATTTCAATTAGCTATTACTAACTATACATGGATTCTATGGGTTTCACACGGTAGGTGTCATCAACGAACAATTAGAGTGGGATATCTGTAGAATTCATGATATTTTAATCTTTGAATTATTTTATCGACTCAAAATAAATTGGAAATAAAATAAATAAAAATAAATAAATAAAATCGTGTCAAAGCTGGTTAACAACAACCAGTCCCTTGACTGAAGCCTTTCCTTACTTAATAATGCACCCCCCCCCCAAAAAAAAAAATAATTCTTCCAATCTCTCTAGTACTGCCGAACGAAGGATTGTCCCCTAAGAGAGTCCCAACCCTGGTGTTAGTTGAATTCAATACTAAAACCTGACACATGCGCCTAACTAAATCGTCAGAAATATGTAAATATCTTAAGTAACAAAACCCAAAATTTGAATCTGGCTGTCTGGGATGCCAGCAGAGACAGCTGTGGAGGCTCCACCAATATGAAAAGAATGGGTATTAGTTTAGTTTTAGTGTATTTCTATTTCGTCATTATAAAGTTTACAGAGTGTAAAATACTAATATTTACATGATAGTATGAGTATATATAAAACTAGGGATTAAAATAATAAAATGTCAAGATGAATCTATACCATCAAAAATTGACAAAAGCTTAAAGAGGATATATAACCCTATCAAAAAGCCCCTATATAAATCCTAATCAGACCTTTTTTACTTTGTTGTTAAAACATAATAATGTTCTCGGAAGAGTTGAGAAGGAAATGGAGTATTCATTCCAGAGCCTTGGCCCTCTAAAGATAATAGAGAACTTTAGTCTTACATGTTACAGGTAAATGCTAAGTACTATTGATGTGTCGAGTTTCGTACTTATGGTTACGCATGAAAAACTGATTCAATAGAATTGAGGGTAGTTTCTCTGTTTTTGCTTTGTACATAAACATAAGACATTGCAGAATGTTGATGTGATATAAGATATCTGAACCAGTGTTCAGTAGGAGACATATTTGGAACATTAGCTATTAGACTAATTGCATGTTTTTGTTTTACATGAAGTGGTTGTAATTTACCTTTAGAAGTACTGCACAATACAATATTACCATAAGTTAAATATGGGTTAAAAAAAAGAGTAATAAAATGATAAGAGCAAGGCTTGATGAAGAAGTTGTTTGTCCTTATATATGATTCTCAAAACCTTAGATTTTGTTGTTTTTGTTATTTACAGTGTTAATGTTAGTTTTCCAGTTAACGTTTTAGTCGAGCATTACTCCTAGGAATTGAGTTGAAGCTTCTCGATTTATGAGACAATTATCAATCACTAAAGGCCGGAGTTTAATAGAGTTTATCAGTTTGGCTTGAGGAATAAAAGAAATAATATACCGTTTTATCTTGGTTTAAGGATAGTTTATTGGCTTTGAACCAGTCAACTAGAAATTTAAGTTCATTGTTTATGGTATTAAATAGACCCTTTATGCTAAGATATTAGTATCATCAGCAAACATTATTGAATTGAGTCTACTTGATCCTCTATATAAATCATTAATATATATTAAAAATAATAGACCCATTATAGAACCGTGAAGAGCGCCACATACTATATTTTCAAAATTTTGTTTGTTTATTATCACCATACTGGATGAATTGTTTTCTATTTTTAAAATAATCTACCAAAAGGTTTAAATCATTAACGTATATTAAAAATAATAGAGGTCCCAGAATAAAACCATGAGGAACGCCACATACTATATTTCCAAAGTTTTCTTTGTTTATTATCACCATACTGGATGAATTGCTTTCTATTCTTTAAATAATCTACCAAAAGGTTTAAAATATTCCCGGAAATGTTGTAATGTTTAAGTTTAGAGATTAGAATATCGTGGTTCATTGTATCAAAAGCTTTCGACAGGTCGACAGGTCAATGAAAACTCCAAGCAGTTCATTAACTAATGGTACAATTGTGTAATCAGTTGACATTCCTTTTTGAAAACCAAACTGTTTTCGTAAAGGATTTTCAATTAGGCGTTTACAAATACATTATAAATGATTCTTTCCAGTAGCTTAGAAATAGCTGGAAGAATTGAAATCGGCCGATAGGTACCCATTTCTGATTTATCACCTTTTTTGAAAGTGGGTAGTAGTTTTGCTATTTTTAGCTTATCGGGAAATTTTCCTGTAACTAAAGATTGGGAAAATATATGCTTTAAAGGGTGTAATAATTCATTCTCTGTGTCAAGAATCATTTTTGAAGAGATGCCGTCAAATGCGATGCCTTTATTCCATTTCAAATTTTTGAAAGCTGTCTGAAGCTCATCAGAAGTGAGACATTCATTAAGGATTGCCGGGAAATTTCAATCTGGTAGACATGTCGTAACGTTTGTATTAGTTTTCTTAATTTTTGAGGCTAGTTTAATTCCAACATTGGAAAAATATTTATTCAGACTTGAAGCAATATCCTTTTTATCTACTAGTTGGCAGACGACCTGTTTTAACCCTTGATTTACCGATAATTTCTTTATTACTTCCCACTTCTTCTTCATGTTGTCTTTATGCTTGATCAAAAGACAAGAATAATAGTTTTTTTTTGGATTAATGTTTGATGTTCTCAAACAACTAAACATAAGATTTATATTATTCATCATTAAAGATACTACTACGCGAATTTGAAGCGAATTTGAAGCGAATTTTTGAGACGGTCCCTAAGATACTACTTTAAAGATACTTCTTTTTAAGAATTTATTATACAGTTTTTGTTTTCTTTTAGATTTTAGATGATTTAAGCAATCCGGTAATCAGCAATATTTTCATTTTTACGAATTTAGTTTTCATCGGACAATCTTTGTCATAAGCAATTTCAAATATGTTTAAAAATGTAGTGCAAGCAATTGTGGATCAAATTCCTATAGAACTGGTTCTTGTTGTTGAGTTTCGGGTGAATCGGGATGGCTGAGTTATTAATGGAACTGTAGATTGGTAATAAGTAATAAGACAAAAATAATTTTTAAACCATTATTATTTTTATAATTTAGACGATCAAGGTTAAAGCTATAATCTAGAGTTTTTTTAGTTCATTACAAATTTCTCCGGGAATCCGATTTAATGTATGTTAAAATGGCTGAGAACATATAAAATTCATAACTCTATCTTATGACATGGTTTTTATAGTGTTTTGAAGAGTATAATAACCTTTGTTGCTAAGTTGTGGGTCGGAATTCAAACATAGTGATTTTACACAATTTTCGACGTTTTGATGACGTCATAGGCGACATAACGACGCCATCAATATTTTTTTACTTCACGTGATTTATGGGATGGTAAGAATTCGTGCCAAGTTTTATGTTCTAAAAGTAATTTTTTCTAAAGTTACTAGGTTGGGCCTATAATGCATCCGAGTGTTATAAAAGCCGGCGCTTAATAGTTTTAAAAACATCCTGTGATTAACGTTATATCTATACCAATAGGGAGTGAAAACCAAGCAGCTGTGTGTTTATGTTTTATATAATAGTTTTATATTTAATATAATTAAAATCATAACCCCGGATTAAAACTGAAACTCGTCAATTATACGCAATGAGAGTAAGCAAACATATTTACTACCAACCTTTAAAAGTCGTTCGTGCTGACGCACGGACGATCAACAACTCTAAGTCCATAATTATTTGAACATTATGGTTGGCTGTTTACTTCATGTTATTGAATATCGCTTTTTTGATTGAAAATTGATTTTCCGATCCAAAGTTCATTAGAAATACAATTTCAGACGTCAGCAAAAATTGCATTACGCGAGGTAACCATGTTTCCATAGAAGTGAAATTTAGCCTTTTAACCTTGTTCAAACGGGGATGTACCAAAATCGCGAAAAGTTCCTTATTACTTTTCTTCGCACTATTAAACAGACAAATCTGATTACCAATGTGTGTGTAATTACCAATATAGCTGTAAAGCTTATGAATACAAAACGCTATTACATTCATCTTGATGCAGTTTATTTAAGAAGAAACTTTTCAGTCGTTGTTTAAAAACATTATTGTTTGGAGAGTTGGTAGTAGAGCTTAGTAGTGAGTTCCAAATCTGTGGACCAATATATGAGATACATTTTTGACCTCTATTTGTCTTTTTGAAAGGCTGGACAAGTTGAGATTGTGACCGCCTTGAGCTGCGCCTAGCTTCACTAAGATGGTAGATTTCAGTCAGATAAATTGCATAGGATTGTTTTAGGTGTTTATAGATTTGGGAACACACACTCTCATTAAATCTGTATTGTATTGGCAGCCAATTTAAGGCTTTAAATTCATTTGTAGAGATCTCTATTGTATGAGCTCTATTTCCAAGCAGCAAACAGAACCTAAAGCATTTGTTTTGTGTTACCTATAGTTTATTTTGAAAAGATTTATTTAGATTGGAATAACAGGGTCGTGCAGACATAATCAAATGCAGGCTCAATAAGACCATTGCATAGGAGCCTTCTCAAATACATATCTAAAAAACGGGTTTTCCTGTAAAGGAGCGTCAATCTTGAATTTATTTTGTAAATAACCAAGATTGCCATTGATTCGCCAGATAAGGAAGAATAAAGTATATAGTATTCGGATACTGTTTTATTTTAGTATCCTTGTGTCTTATGTTGAATTTATTTCCAGCAACCTTTTTCTTTGCTGAAAAGTGTATAGATTTCGTTTTATCCTGGCCAAGATGGATGCTAAGTTTATTGTCGACAAAACCAGTCGCAGACCCCTGAGAAACTTTCATTTAGCTTTTGTTCAATGGTGTTAACATGAAAAATGAGACATAATCCATATGTGCATATAATAGCGTATCACCTTTTATGGCCTATTCAATGTCATTAACCCTATTCAACATGGGCTTTTTTGACCTTTGTATGGATGGGGGGAGGTCAATTTTGTCGGTGTTAGATTTTTCTGTATACCTTAGAACCATTCACTCTTATGAACCCAAATTTAGTACAGACAATCATTGATCTCTCTGCAATAAATATTTACGTTTATGAAGTCATCATGACGTCATAATTTCTTGTTATGACGTCATAAGTTAGTCACATTGACTCAAAGATTGATATTTATGCATCTATTTATAGTTCGAATATTGTTGGTATACATTATGTGTCTTTGAAATATCTAAACATAATCTGTATCCTAAATCACTAAAATGCCCAAAAATAGTCAGTTTAAAAATGTAAGTAATGTTAGGAGAATTTGTTAATTGAGCAAACATGAGAGCAAATTTTACTGAAATGTTCCGATAAATTTTTGTATATTTACGTATGCAATCGATGTATAAATTAATGTTTTTGCGTACTTTATTGGTAAATATGTTTCTTCATGCCTTATAAATAGTAATATGTGTCTCTACATAACTCTCAATAATGCAATTCTGCACATTCTGCAATTCATTCACTCCTCAATATATCTGGTCTGTAAAATTAAATATCAGGTGTGTAAACTAGCATTCCTGGATTGTAAATTACCCCATAAGGACTGGAAACCAAATTAGTGTCAATACAGTCTCAATATTCAGAATTAAATTGCTAAAAATTCTTACGCCCTGTTCACAAGATGCTGACACCTGTGAAAATGGGTCTTGACGAAAGATTTTTTTTGCAAGTTTTTGAAACCTATGTAAATTTTAGGAAAAGTAACAAAATTTTATTAAATTTGCACAAACCGATCAAAAGATATTCAAAATCGAAATTGCCGCGGGCCATGTTGACCCCCATCCCCATGTTGAATAGGGTTAATGGAAATAAGCAATAACAGTGGCCCGAAGATAGAACCCTGAGGCACACCGTAACTTAGGTTACATGGATTAGAAGATGAGTTTTCAATTGATACAATGGAAGTTCTATCAGAGAAGTAAGAATGAAACCATTTTCTATTTTTGTCAGAGAAACCAATGGCTTTCATCTTATCTAACAAAATGTCGTGATCGATTGTATCAAATGCTTTTTGTATGTCCATTAGTATCATGCCAGTAGATAATCTTTTATCAAAACCCTCAAGAATTTTGTTATTGAGGTATGAGAAACAAGTTTCTGTCGAATCGTTTTTATGGAAACCAGACTGTAGACGATACAGTAAAATATGTTCGTCAAGAAATTTTAATAGTTTGCTTATGAATGACCCGTTCTATTATTTTAGAGACGATAAGTAGTAATAGTTTTTGATATCAGTTTTAGTCCTTTTTTGAAAACAGGTATAAGTTTAACCACTTTGCATCCATATGGAAACTTGAATAATTTTATTGAAAAATTACATAATTGAGTAAGTGGCCCTTATAAAATCCTGCACCTTCTTTAAAACGTTTACCAGACAAATGGTCTAACCCTGCTGCGTAATTGGTTTACATTTCTTTCAAGAATTCAAAAACCTCTTTTGCTGAGACATTTTCTAATTAAAAATTAAATGTTTTACTGAATCAGATTTATATTTCAAGAATGGTCTGGGTAGCTAACTTTGTTAGTTCAATGGTAAACTAGAAAATTACTCCTTAAAGATTTCTGCATTTTGCTTTTCATCGAAGATCTTATCATAATTTTCATTTTGAAAGCAAACCTTTGTCCTTTTACTTGAGTGTTTCCCTTCTAAACCAAGGTCTCATAAGTTTTTCCAAAGATCGTTAGGTTTGGCAATATTCCCTTCTAGTTGTAATTTTACAAATTATCTTTTCTTTGCCCTAATAAGTTCAGCAGCCTTGTTTCTTGCCTCATTATAGAGCTGTGTATGAATTTTGAGTCTAGAGGATTTTTGAAAAGTTTATCTTGATTCTTAATATCGTTAGCAATCTCTGCATCAAAACATTCCTGACTCCTTTATCTAATTCTTATCACCTGCATGGAGGCAACATTGTCTACAATTGATGTGAGTTTTTAGGTGAAATCTGCATAGGCTAGATCAATATCAGAATACTGCTCATAGTTAGGGAAAACAATATCTAGTAAGGCGTTTAGATAATTTCCTAGGGTATAGTTTTTTTAAACTCCTATATTTTTTTATGGGTTCCCATTATTAATCTCTTCACCTTCCTAGTTCAATAAAATAACTGATGGTCAGAAAGGCCAATATCAATCACACCTGTATGAGTAAGATTGCCGGGAGAATTTGTTAAAATGTGATCAATAAGAGAGGAGGTGCTGCTGCATATTCTTATGGGCTCATTTATGACTTGGAGAAGTCCACAGAAAGAGAAAAATTCTTTATAGTTTTTCTGGAGCATAGGTAGATCAAGTTTAAGAGTATTTTGTTGTTTATCTTGAAGAATGTCCACACCATTTTGAATAGTATTGATATTAACATCTCCGAGAAGATAAAACACTTGATCCTCTAGTTTTAAGGTAGTAAGGTAATCTAAGCTGATAATGTCCCGTATATATGCAACAACATCCCCTCCACGCCTGTTTCTATCACTCCTTATTATGTTATATCCTTCTTTGGCAACCTCTTCATTAGTAACAGAGTCGTCTAGTTTGGATTCTGTAATACCTATGACTGCAACATGTGTTTGTTTTGCTATACGTCGCAGCTCGTCAATATTAGGCAACAGGCTATTTATATCCAGATGAAAAAAGTGCAATCCTTTTGCTCTAAAAGCAGACCATTCATTATTTGCACGATTAAGGCGGGTATGCCCAAGAATAATCTCAACATCACCTGGCATGAGCAACAGATATTTCCAGATTTAGTTTTGTTAATATGAAAACTAGACTTGACCTTGCAGATGGTAAAAAGATGCTACTACGAATTCCAGACGTCAGTGTTCACCGTGTCACGAAGATGTATAGATTCTATTGGAAAGAAATCTTTTATTATCATAATGAATAAAAGGATTTGTAAACTGAAAAATTAAAAAAAATTCTTCTGCCAAACATTTTAATGGTCGAGTATATATTCAAAATATTATCAAGCTACTGATATATCCTTAATGCCAACTAGAAAGCTGGGTAGGCTTGAGTTGTTGATCGGATTCACAGCCTTCGCCGTTCTTATATATCGTGCAATTTTCTATTTATAAAATGAAAAGGAATATAAGGCTGTTCGGTAAAGTTGCATAATACTCAGCGCGCCCCTTGGCATATAAAAAGCCCGCACGTGGTCTGTCTCATAGACTTTCGTTATTATCAAATAGTAGTAGTACTAAACGGCCTAATGACGCGGTTATATAATTATTCTCGTATTCTTATTCATTTCTTATTAGTCACAACGGTAGTGACATCGCATATACAGTGTCCTGGGTTAGTCTTATTACTTACGGTTATACTATTACAGAAGAACATTCTTGTTAGAGATATCAGTTTATTTACCAGCCCAATTGATGACCCCAACATTTGGTCCTTAACCGAGCCGGATTATATATTACATACATTCGTATTAGAGATTATTAGTACATTACATTACATTGGATGATTATATTACCTTACATTATTTGCTTTAAATTTATATTACGTATGGTTACAAACATGTTTGACATGTTGCTGAAGTTTCAACTCTCCTTTAATAACATTGGTTGAACTTTTTGATAAAATTTGAGATTTTTCATTTAAAATAATGAGTGATATTACTAAGATGAAACGTAGTAGAACCGGCTTAATAAATCATGTATACAAAATAATCGAGACAGACATTTCTAACGTCTACAGTGATTACAATGATGAAGATTTAGTAAATTTGAAATCTTTGAATGGTGTGTTGAAACAACAGTTAGATAAAATCATTAAATTATCGGAAGAAATTCAGAAAAATTTAGCAGATGATGGTGAATATCAAACAGACTTCGACAAAAAAACTTCATTTCTGAAAAGGAAAAGGCGAAACGTCTCACAGGCTGTAGAGAAAATAAATCTAAAGTAAAGATCTCTAAGTTCGAAAGCAAAAAATTCAATGGAGATCCTACATCTTGGAAATCTTTCTGTGAATCATTTAATGCTGCAATCGACAAAAACTCAGACTTGGCTAACATAGAATAAATGAACTTTCTAGTAAACGATTTGGAAGGAGAAGTCGAAAATGTCATTAAGGGACTTCAGCTTAGTAATGAAAATTATGAAACTGCAAAGCAAATGTTAGATGAGAAGGTTTGGAGATCCGCAAGTGTTAATCTCTGTCCATATGGCTAAATTGTTTGTGGACGTTAGTAGTGATGCTAATGACTTCAAGGGACTGCGACCCTTATATGACGAAATTGAAACACAAGTTAGGAGCTTAAAATGCCTTGGTCTCGACGCAAAAAGTTATGGATCTAAACTTACTCCTGTGTTATTATCTAAGCTTCCCCATGATTTTAAATTGATAATCAGCCAGCAGTTTGGAAAATCACTAAGGGACATTGAAAAAATACTAATTTTATAATCTGGAGTTGGAAGCAAGGGAAAAGCTTTCTTTTAAAAATGAAGTTTACAAAAATACCGACAGGCCTTACACAAGCGCTGCGTTATCAACTTTGCCTTATGTCAAAAACGAGCATAAACACAAGTTTGATAAATTTAGAGATCAGTCGGTAAAAAGTGATAAATTTAAAATTTGATTTTATGTTTTCTGTGGTAGAGACCATTTTTCAAGGGGATGCGAAATAGTCACTAAAGCTGAGGTTCGTTAAGACATTTTGATGAAAGAAAAACGTTGTTTTTGTTGCATGAAGTTTGGTACTTTCAAATGTCGGTTGGGTATAAAACGTTTGAAGTATAAAGATAAACACAGTCTGCATTTTTCACAAACCTAATAAATACGGAAAAAAGAACGACATTGAATCAGCCTTGAATGAAAGCTAACGGGAAGAGAAAGGCGATGAGAAAAATGGTTGTGTTAGTATTTGTAAATAAAATTCGATTTTACTTCAAACAGCTCAGGAAGAAGTTATATCTGTCGATGAAAAAAAATATAAAACAGTCCGAATTCTTTTTGACACAGGAAGTCAAATCACATGTATTGGTCCAAAGATATGCGGATAATTGAAATTACCTACCGCTGGATAACAAAAAGTTGCAATAGAAGCTTTTGGGAATTCTAAGGTTACAAAAACTTTGTATATTGTTAGATTTACTCTGAGAAGTAGAGATAAAACTCTGAGCATTCCTGTTACAGCTTTTGTTACTGACATTTGTCAACCTATTGAAGAGCAAACATAGACATTGCGCAGTAGTGTCATGTTCATTTGAAAGATCTTCCACTATACTGGAAGTTTACCTCTAGATATAGATATTTTGGTTGGCTCTAACTATTACTGGGAATTTATGCAGAATCGTGTGATTCGTGGAATGGACGGTCCTGTTGCAATAGCTTCTTGTTTAGGTTATGTTTTGAGTGGAGAATTTGCCGATGGCGGATATAGTTTTTCCTCTAATCTTTCTGCTTCTAATATTTCTTCGAATTTTATCAGTGCTCATATTCTAAGAGTTGAGTAAGAAATAATACCATCCGTTTCAAGTGTAAAATGTATTCAGTGATATCCAAAATGAAATTAAAAGTGAAATAAAAACTGAAATCTTTGATGAAAAGTCTGCAGTATTAGAAAATTTTGAAAAATTGAACACGGACGATATGTGGTTGAGCTACCCTTTACCGATACAAAATTAACATATTTAGGAGACCATTGGACAATTGAAAAAAATATACTGAAAAGTCTTTCTAGTGGTGCATTTAAAAATAACATGTCATTGTTTCAAGAATATAATAACATAATTATTGAACAACTGCAGTCAGGAATAAAAGAACACGTTACAGAAAACAATGAAGAAAAAAACAGGAGGAATTCATACATGCCGCATTCATACATGCCGCATACATGCCGCATAAACCCGTAGTGAGAGAAGGAAAAACAAGCACAAAAGTTCCGATGGTATTTGGCGCAAGTAGCTCACGTGCAGCGAAACAGGCGGATCAAACTTTGAGTTTGAATGATTGTTTAATGTCTGGTCCTTCTCTTACTCCTCAGCTTTTTGATATTTTACTTCATTTTCGAGCTCATAATTATGTGGTAATCGCGAATGATAAAAAAATCTTTCCTTTTCTTCTTCTAAACAAAGAGACTATGTACGTTTTTAAGGTTTGAAAATCCAGAAAATGTGAACATTGAGAATTTCGAAATAATAAACTCATTGAATATCAATTATGTCGAGTTTTATTTGGACTCACGTCGTCACATTTGTTATTTACAGCGACTATAATTAAACTCTTTTCTAAATATAAGAACGAAATGAAAACTTTGTTCAAGAAGTTTTACACAGCTTTCATGTTGATGATTTGAATGGCGGAACAAATTCGGAAAACGACGCATTTTATTTTTATCTCAAAACAAGAGAAACTTTTTCAGAAGATGGGTTCAAACTCAAGAGAACTCGAAAAAAGAGTTTATGAAAATATCCCATCGATGAACAATTTTCTAATGATTCAACAGCTCTAGGTATTATTTGGGACAATCACATATTTGATTTTAATGAACTTTATGCAAAATTTGTGAACAATCTTACAAAACGTGAAGTGTTACAATCTTCAGCTTCAGTGTACGACCCATTGGGTCTTATTTGTCTGGTCATTGTAGAGATGAAAAATTTATTCCAAGATGTATGTATTTCAAAATTGGGGTGGATGAAAAATTACCATCTGAACTCTTAATTAGATGGAAAATACTAGTTCAAGGTTTGATTGAAATTGATTTAATTTTTATTGAAAGGAAGTATTGTTTTATTCCTATACACGATCCTATTTCCAATGTACGCTACAAGAGACAATTTTGTATGCTCAATTTGCATCAGAATTCAACTAAAATCGAATTTAGGCGGTCCTTACAACCCAAACCTCACACCGGGGTGAGATTCACGCCGGTGCGAGATTTTTACCTTGAGGTGAAATTTGTTTAGTTTACAACTCACTTTCGCCCCGGGGTGAAAGTTAAAATGGTTTTTCTGTGAATTATCACCTCATATTGCAAATAAGCACATCGTTTTTGGAATTCTGATATCATAACGCCACCCAAACTATGTCCCAGCAAACATTTGCTGGAATTTTGACATTTAAATGACGCTAATTAAACGAATTTATATTAACCCTATTAGACCTGGGCTTTTTAGGCCTTTGTATGGATGGGGGGGGGGGGTCAATTTGGCCCATGGTTAGATTATTTTGTATATCTCTAGAACTATTCACTCTTATGGACCCAAATTTGGTACAGATGATCATTGACCTCTATGCGATAAATATTATCGTGTATGGCGTCATCATGACGTCATTACTTCTTGTTATGACGTCATTATTTAGTCACGTTGACTCAAAAATTGATAATTACATATCTATTTATAGATCGAATATTAATGGTAAAGCTAAAGATTTTTTGAGATTTCTATGAATAATCTATATCTTTGAGCTCTGATATGCCCAAATATGGTCATTTTAAAGATATTAGCAATGTTCGGAGAATTTGTTATTTGATCAAAAATGAGGGCAAATTTCACTGAAATTTTTGGATGAATTTGGGGATATTTTCGGTTGCAATACATATATAATTGAATGTTTTTGTGTATTTTATGTGTAAATAGGTCTCTTTATGTCTTTTAATAGTAATATATACATCTCTAAATAATGCAATTTTGCACATTTCACCGAAAGCTAAGTAAATTTTAGGAAAAGTCACAAGATTACAGTTAGTTTACACAAACCAATCAAAACTTATTCAAAATCGAAATTGCCGTGTGGAATAGTGTTAAATTCACCCCGGGGTGAAAAATAATTTGTGTTTACAACTCATTTTAAGCATATTTCAGCATATTTCACTCCCGTGTGAAATCTCACATCGGTCATTTTGACCGATGTGAGTTCACTCCGGGGTGAGATTTCAACTCGCCTTCGAGTTGTAAACACAATAAGTACATAGAGCACAGACCGATGCGAGTTGACCCCGGGGTGAATCTCGCCCCTGTTTGAGATTTGGGTTGTAAAGCACTGCGTGAAATTAGATGTTTTCCTTATTGGATCACATAACGACAACGTCATGAAAACATGATATAATCAAAAAGACATCTGCAGGTTGCTAAGGACGAAAACATTAAGAAAACATGATGTTCTCACCTACTCAGGCCAGTTACGGACTGTACCCAACTAGATGTATTCGTCATTCCACCGGAAGGCCTTTGATTGGTCACTTTTTGGAGCATGTATATCAAGCATTTTCCCTTCACTAATGAAGAAAATCCGGGTCAATTTGATTAGGGCACAATTACCCGAATTATAAGAGTTTTTGTAAAATCAGATTATCGGGTTTTTATCAAATTTATCGGATTTTGGATAGTTAATGTCCGAAATATCAATTGACCCGGCTTTTTCTTTTATTGCCTGATGAAATGAAACAAATTTATTTCAAAGTAATGTGTGTGAAGTAAGTGCCTCCGCTGGAACTAAAGTTATTCCGATTTTACCCGATTTTTGAAACTTTAAGGCCTATTTTGCCCTATGTTTTCGATAATAATGAGAATTTTTTTATCAGATCTCTTTTTTCTTGCCTAGACCTTTGCAAAAAGAATAAAACTCGCGATATAACACCACCAAGATCGAAAAACGCAAATTACCAGCGTGTAAAACGAACCAAAAACGGAAATTTGTGGTACTGTCCGTAACTACGCTGAGTAATGGCAAATCATGCGCACGTTAGGTTTGTAGGTGTGAAACTTAATAACATGTTGTTATAACAGCATGATTATGTGTGAAAATCTGATGTTTGTGAGAAGAAATTCCTTGAATATGATATTCTCCATAAGTTTAAACAAGAGAAATTCCCGTTATGCGCTTTCGTTCCATGACATTTATCATGTTCTCCGAATGTTTTACTAAAATAATATCATGTTTCCATGTACTCGTTCCCTTAGATTTATCATGTTTTCCATTGGTTTAAATATCAAAGATCGTTTTCCGGTTTCAGTTCCCCCAGGATTCTTTATAAAAGCGAAAAGTATCAGTGAATATCATGTTCACCGTGAGTCATCCGGGATGAATGCTGTAACCGACAATTTACCCAGCATGCACTAAACGTTAAAACAACGTTGCTATAACGTTGTTTTAGCGTTGTGTTCCAGCGGGGTAAATTCTTATAAAATAATTTCAGGGAAGTTTCAAGTTTCAGGGAAGTTTCTGAAAGAGATGTATACACAGCAGACAACAATGTCTGACAAAGAGGAATAATAGAATAAATAATATATTTCATAGCTGAAAACGTATTTTTACAATCTTTATGCTAAGGGACGTTAAAAATAATAGTTGTATGACAGGCAAAAGACAATATATACCGTTGATTTTAATATTTTTCCGACCAATTTATAGTACACCATTACATTCCGTTCAGCATTAACCTAGTCAAAGCATTAAAGGTCGTTAATGTTTAGTAGCTTAACAAATGATGATTAGGTACTTTTTTAACGATTATATATTAATCAGTTTTATTCTCTGCCACGCTGGATCCGCCACTGATAGCATTAATTTTGATAGTATAACAAATGCTCCATTAAAAACGCGTTTCCTTCCTGCCATTAACAACGCTCACGTGACAAAAAGTTTAAGAAAGGCTATTATGACACGCTCTCGCCTAAAAAACATCGCGAAACGGTCTAATAGAACAGTGGACTGGTTAAGTTACATTTAGGGAAGGAACCATGTTTTTAATATGAATAGACGAGCAAAAAAGTGTTTCCTGAATAAATTTGACGCCAAAACCAATAGCAAGGGCTTTTGGAAATCATGCAAACTTTTCTTCTCAGAAAAAGGCGCCTTTTCAGGTAATACTATTTTAGTTGAAAATGGTGCCATTTTGTCAAAATCAGTAGATGTTTCCAAAATTTATAATGAATACTTTTGCAACATCACCCGATCATTGCCAATTGAAAAGTGGCAGGTCAACTCGCCACATATACACAACGATCCAGTGGAAAATGCAATCCCAAAGTACAAATAGCACGCCAGCATCTAAATGATCAAATCACTAGGTTATACTGAGAACTCATTTAAATTCACGCATACTGATTCTTCCGAAACGGTAAAAATCTTCATGAATTTCTGTCCCTATTGATTCTATCATGATGGCGGCAAAGGAAATTGCTGTAACCTTAAGTGCGTGTTTCAACTACTCCTGAGACTCTTCAGTGTTTCCTGGGGAACTAAAGGTCGCAGTTTGTGTACCAATACATAAAAGGGTGCAACCAATCTTAAGCCAAATAACAGACCCATTAGTCTACTACCAGCTTTTTCCAAGGTCTATGAAATGTTGCTTTGCAACCAGCTATATTCTTTTTTTCAATCCAAACTTTCCAAATACTTTAGTGGCTTCTGAAAAGGATATTCGACCCAACATTTTCTACTAGATCTCCTTCAGACATGACAAAAACATCTTACAAATTCGAAAAAGGTTGGTGCAGTACTAATGGACCTTTCTAAAGCTCTTAATTGTCTACCCCACGATTTGTTAGCTGCAAAGCTTTGGGCATACGGACTACGAAAATACAGTTTGAACCTACTCCCACTGCGTGAAAATTGATGTTTTACAAAAAGTCACTTATGCACAACCTGACAATTGTTATTTTTGGAAAACATTGA
>JAUCNQ010150779.1:0-16455 GCA_032352715.1 Bougainvillia muscus | reverse complement strand
ATTAATGAGTTTGAGCACGCTTTTAATCTCCATTCTATTGCTTTGACTAAGGAAAAGCATGTTCTGAGTACGCCTATTCATGTTCCATAAGTTTAATAAGTTCTAATATTTATAAAAGTGAGTATTTTCAGTGGTGGATCCAGCCTTGGTCAGAGCATTACGATGGAGCACCATTACTTTTAATTCTTAATAACTCTATGTATGACAATGGGTCTTTAGAGACCACCCATTGTCATACATAAAGTAATTAAAATTAATGGCTACGAGCGTCCCTCTTATTGCTTTTTTACAAGTAAAGCTGTAAACGCTCGAGTTAGATATAACCAATTTTGATGAAATTTAAATATTTGAAATGCCATAAAAGAGGGCAAACATGTCGAATATGGCTGCCATGTCTCATAATATTGGAGTGGTGGATTAGTGAGATCCATATTCAGATTGTTAAATGTATGTTAAACATTAAATAACTGTTTAAGATCAAGAGACCTGAACGGTTTTCGAATTCACAAAATGTGATGCTACTTTCTTACGCCAATATTTTAACTATATGTTTCTTAAAATACTGAATGAAGTTTTATTTTAACTGTCAACTGTTCAAACAGAATGTTGAATTCTAAAGTTCAGTTTTACTTTTAGATTCTTAAAGTAAAAGTAAAACCTAATTTTTAATGCAGCGAAAGAATTACCAGAAGCTCATGATAGAAAGAATAGTACCTGTAAGCATTGTGCATGGTCATGGATTTGTGTAGATATTTTGTAGACAAGCGAGTGATGAATTCCAGGGAAGTGTTCAATCCCCGCCATTGCCCGCAGCAGAAAGATAAGCTTTAAACCAAATCAGGACCCGAAACAGGACCCACCTTAAAAACTGTGTGTCAACACTGAAGTGGCCATGCTGTATAAATAATCGTACCGTAATGGATAATTAAACGGAATAGTAACGATAGCACATGTAACGACGTCATCGTAATAGACTTAGTGACTGCTAAATATCTGTAAAATACGTTGCACCTTTTATATTACTACTTTTCTACCAGTAAGGAATTGTTAGTGGATATAGCGATATAACTAATGGACGTATACTAGAAAGTTATGCAAACTTCGCTATCAGAGTTAAAATAGCGAAGTTATTATTAATAGCTAACTGGTACATTCGTTCGTATATCCGTGTAAACGTTAATACACAGGCACGACGCGGCTGAAACCTTAGTGAGGTTAAATTTCAATGATGAAGATCATTAAATACTTAGAAGCCCCCTCCCTTCCTCCCCCTCCACTCCCCCCAATACGATTCTATTCGTTCTCGTTTTTCTAAAGTCGCATCTGGAGCATAAAATAAGTCAAAGCAATAAAATATATACCGACGATTATTAATTCGTTATGGCTTAATCCTATGAAGGCCGGGTGAGGGAGAAAAAATGCCTTTATCAAATTAGCTGAAATTTTTGTACTTTAGGTCTTTTTCTTTAGCTATGGGATAGTACCATAAACAAAATGAAAAAAAAAAATCTCGACGTGTTTTTGAACGGGGGTAGCGAAAAATTGGAATATTTTTTTTTTTTAGGAGAATTTTACTACCAGAAGGAATGAAAATAAACCAATTCTGACGGCTTATCTATGAAAGCTCAGTTAGATACCTTTCAGAAAATCAGATTGAAAAATTCGCATGCGTTCAAAAGTTACTGGAGGTAAACCGATTGTTGCCAAAATCTTGAAAAATGCAGACCATACTATACGAAAAAAATGCTGTAATCAGCAAAATAGACAATGCTGACGTCATCAATTTTATATTTATGTACTGTTAATTGTTTAAAGAACATCTGTGTGAAGTTTCGTGCGATATGGACCTATAGAACAGAAGTTGGATAGG
Organism: Bougainvillia muscus; assembly: GCA_032352715.1. Lineage (NCBI taxonomy): Eukaryota > Metazoa > Cnidaria > Hydrozoa > Anthoathecata > Bougainvilliidae > Bougainvillia > Bougainvillia muscus. The sequence goes on along the minus strand of JAUCNQ010150779.1, from coordinate 14,585 downwards.
GGGGGGGGGGCTTTTTTGCCCCCTGGCCTTCATAAGTTGAAAAAAGGCCCGGCCTTAATAGGGTTAACTCATTCAGGGCCGAAAATATAAATGATTTCCAATCATTTTTTCATTTCTGCTACAGAAGTAGCAGAAATCAACCGATGACTGTCAATCACAGTGGCTTGTGGTACTGAATGAGTTAACGAATGAACGAACGATTATTTATTAACTATAAAAAAATAACTAACTTGAGTCTCTACTTCGTTCATTTGACCAACTCTAACTGCAGATATTTTAGTTTGTTATATTCAATAATCCGCAATCGAGTTTGTATACTTTGAGAATGAAATTAAAGTTTAACTCTACTAGCACTGGGGGCCATAATGCCCCCCTCCGGTTTTTTTAATTACTTTTAAAATAATAATTGAGCTGTCTTGAAACTTTGCCACTGTGAGTATAAATCGAAGCGAATTCCAACTGCGAAAAATCCTTTTTGGCCTAAAATGCTTTTTGGACGTTTTTTCAGACACTTATCTTTACATCCACATCATGTATGTGAAAGAAATGTCTTGAAAAAAGATTTTTAGTTAATGTAAATCCGGTTTGGTATTTTCGCAATATTACAGGCTAATTATGACGTAATATTCCTAAACACCCCCTCCCCCCAGTATTTAAGCGATCCCAAAAAGCCCTGTCTTAATATGGTTAAACCGCTGGTTACTTCAAAAAAATAGTTTTATATTCATGTTTTTTGTAACTTTTATTTATTAATCAAAAAGGGATAAAAACCCACGGAATAACACTATCATTTGTTAACTATGAAATATTAATCAGCTTTCGACTCAATTTTGGTGTTTTGACTAGTTCTAAGTCCGGTTATTTGAAACTTTTATGTTAACAAATGGATAAAAATACCTTGCTATTTACAGTCTTTAAGAAAAGATCACTGAAAATATTGCGTGTACTGCCAGTGGTTACAATACAACATACTTGTTAACTCTAATCTATATAGGGGGGGGGGGGGGGGAGGAGAGCGGATACCGCCCTCCACCGGGTTATTTTTAATAACTTTTTCTTCTGCATCGCTATCATGCCGAAACTTCGCCACTTTTAATGTTAATCCATTTCACACCTTTTGACAAAGTATCATGTCAGCTAGTAGGGTAGATCGGATTTTATGGGTCATTGTTTAAGACCAACGGGTCTTTGAAAATCTGCTATATCTAGGAACCCTGTAACTTCGTATAAAACATTTTGACTTGAAATTTTGAACAACGGTTCTTTGTCACGTGATAAATTTAAATAAGTAAATAAGTTTCATATATAAAACTTGATCTGTTTTTTAAATGTTTGCACAACACCCAAGGCCCCGTTTATACTTAGAAAAAATATTCAATTATTAACAAACAATTCTGCAAAAGTAATGGAAATATTCTTCAAATTATTCGTATAGGTACAAGATTATATGATGAAAACATATTTACTTGTTGTATTAATTCCGCAGAATATCACTATTAACATGCTAATTACCTTACAACGTCTATATTAATATACGAAAAAATGGAAAACTGGCAGTAGCAATATTTTAGCTTGCAATATTCGAAATTGGTCTGTCAAATTGAAATATCTGCCTGTGACTACCATACATCTATGTGACTACCTAACGTTTAAGTTTGATAGTTGTAATTGTTTAATAAGGTTATCAACAAGCGGAGCTAAAACTTAGTCAAAGTATATAAACGGATAACAGAAGCAAGAAATTTTATTATTAGTTAAGAATTGGTCGTTATCCGTTTTAAGGCTAAGGATCATTTGTTTACAATTAAAAGTTAAGTAGTTGTCTCCATCCTTGTGCTGAGAATCGTATACCGTACATGGAAAATTAAGAGTAACCAACGCAGTGTAGAATAAGCTGCAGACAATACAGACTAAGCAGAAAACGATGAACACATAAACCATGTAAACTACTCGGAAAATCATGTACAATAAGGGGAAAACCATGTACACTAAGCGGAAAACCATGTATACTAACCGAAAAACCAGGTACACTAACAGAAAATCATGTAAACTAAGCAGAAGATCATGCGCACTAAGCCATGTACACTAAGCGGAAAACCATGTACACTAAGTGAAAAATCATGTACACTAAGCGGAAAATCATGTTCACTAAGCAGAAAATATGTTCATTAAGCGGAAAATGACATAGACTAAACAGAAACCGACGTTTATTAAAAGGATGTTCACTAAGCGGAAATATATGTTCACTAAGCGGAAAATGACTTAGACTAAACAGAAACCGATTTTTCTTTAATTGGAAAGAGCTGTTCACTAAGCGGAAAAAGATACAGACTAAACTGAAACTGATATTCATAAATCGAAAAATGATGTTTAATAAGCGAAACAATATGTTCACTAAGCGGATAAGTATGTTCACTAAGTGGAAAATGATATAGGCTAAACTGAAACCGACGTTAATTAATCTTAAAATGATGTTTACTAAGGGGGGAAAACGATGTTTACTAAGCGGAAAATGATATACGCCATGTCGTTGTTTTCATACGAAATACATCACGATATACACTGACCATAGAGTTAAGCACAAAAATAGTACAGTTTTAGGACAAAGTTAATTCATTTTAATCGAGAAACAATTGAATTTCAAATTAAATTAACTTTGGCCTCCACACGCAAGTTGTAACGAAAGGAAACCAAAAAAGACGATCTTACGGCGACAAAACTTCGACACTTTCATATAATGTGTTATGTGACATCTACGGAGAGGGTAGGTAGTTTCTCCTTGGATATGGCATCAGAAACAGCTAACGATGTCCTAACAACGTTTCTAGACGTTGTAATGTCTTTGGGACGTCGTTAGGAAGTTTTTATTTTTAAATGTTTTTTTTGCTTGGTACGTAGTTTCGAACAAAAATGACGTTCTAACAAAATCTTTAGATGCTGTAACGTCTTAGGGACGTCATTAAGACTCTTATCTATCCAATGGTTGGATGTCGATACTTTACGCTCAAAGGTTTTATACTTACAATAGAAAGTTTTAATTTAAATCTTTCAGGATTTTTCAAAATAATTTCGTAGACTTCGTCCTGAATTGGACAAACGGATTTACAACGATAAAAAGCAAAGTTAGAAGAAAGTATCAGAAAAAATAAGATCATAATGATTATTTCGTTTTTCAATGTGGCAGAAAAGTGTTTCGTTCTCACAAAATGAAATTTAGCATATATTTATATTTTGGCATATTTTAATTAATTATTAATAATATATTTTACTTTACGAAACAATGAATTATACTTAATCTTTTCTTTTCCTTTATAGTGTGTTTCAGCCTAGACCACCCGACGTTCTATTAATTGATATTTTAAGTTTATTTGCTCTTTTTAGTATTAAAATGAATGAATGTACACTAAGCGGAAAATATTCACTAAGCGGAAGGCACCCCCTCCCCTTCCAACAAGTGAGATGAGTCTAAAAAAGCCAAGGCAGATTAGGGTTAAGTATGGAAGTATGGATGGGAGAGAAAGTTCTATGTAATAAAAATACAGAGTTTATATAACCGCAATGGTAATGGATAATTTTTAAAGTTGTTATAGCAAGAATAATACATAATATTTCAAAATTACCACAAGATGTTTCTGTTATGGAAAATCGCTGTTTTTTCATTCATCACAAATCTAGTGTTAATTAATGGTAAACTATTTGCATTAAAAGAAAGAAATCGTTCATTAAACACCGCATATCTTACAACTAACTCCAAAATCCAAAGTCTACAATTTTGTTTCCATGAAGAAACTTGTCAAGTAATTAACATAGAAACGATTTCAATACATGATTACATTTGCGAAATTTTTAATAATTATACTTTTATCGATTTTATTAGATTTACTGAAAAGCCAAATATGGATTTTTTTTCCGTCAAGGATAAGAGTGATTGTTTATCTCTGAAATTTATAGGATGTAAGGAAAATAGTATGAATATTATTTATCCTGAAGAGAAAGAAAGATCTAACGTAAGTGTCAAAATGTATTCATAATCTAAGATGTTTAATATCACTACGCACCCAGCACACTCTCTAATCTAGTCAAAGCAATAAAACAGAGAAAATAACTCATTAAGCCTTTAAAAGACTGGATATAATTTTTTAATATTTAAAAACAGGTAGTTTTAATCTGCATCTTGGAGGTGTGGCTAGGTTTGAATCCCCCATTACGGCATAAAAAACGATGTTCTACTGTAAAGAAAATGACTTCTAGTCACAAAACGAATATATAATCTCAACCTTCGAGACTGTTTCTTAAACAATAATAAAGAACGTAACTTTCACTGCGCGAAAAATCATGTTATCTAATTAAACAATCTGCAGTTGTCCATCTAATTACATGGGACATCCTGCACAGGCAGACTCAGAACATGCTTTTACCTGTTCAAAGTCATTAGTTTTTAATTGCTTTTGTATGATAATGTGTTTTTAAAGACCCATTATCATACAAAAGCTCTTAAGAATTAAAATGTTTAGTTCTTCATCGTGGTGTTCTGACTAGAGCTGGATCCGCCACTGTCCTGAGGTTGTGCTATTACAAAACACGATTCTGCATGCAACATTTTCTTCCATTTTCACAAATGATAGTTGCAGATGGTTTGAGCGCTATTTTCTTGTTCTATGGACTGATCTTTGATGATTGGGAAGATCTTGATAGTAATCTAGATTTTGGTATTTTTGATTCCTCTACAAACTGTTTATTCTATTCGCTTGATAAATTCTTTCCTATCAATTTACATTCTGAATGAGTTCCTTTTGTACATACATCAGAGTAATCTGTACCCGGTATTTCTAGACAAAACGATTTTACACGCTCTACTGACTTGCCAAAATGTTTCGTTTAGAGATAACTCGTGCATGAACCCAAGAATCAATATGTTATCTCTATGCATATTGTAGAAAAAAAGTACCAATCCAATATAGTACCTGTGCAAACAAATAATTTTCATCACTTTCTAAGTCACAATTGAATTCACCCTTGCTAGCTGTGAAATAAGCAAACAGAGATATTACTGTAAAGGAAATGCATCGTACCAAATGTAGCTTATAGATAATGAGGAGTTTTCAAAAGAAGTTCCCATAGTTTAACATATGAATATTAGCCCATTAAAGGCAAACCATCATATTTAGTTTTAATCTCGATCTTGGTTGTTTGACTAGGGCAGACATCGCTACTGGGATAGTAGAAGGAAAAAAGTTTTTTCTAATACTTTTAGATTTGGTGCGATATGAAAGATGAAGGTGGTGGTTGGAATGTTACTGTTAGACGAACAAATGTTAATCAAACGTTTGATAAACAATGGGATAATATAAACATGGTTTTGGCGATCTTTCAAAATCACATTGGATAGGTAATGATCTAATACACATCCTTACGAAACCTGATCTTATTGAAGCAAAACGTGAATTAATTGATTTTGGATAATGCCAAACATGTATTACATTATTTTAACTTTAAAGTTAAAGCAGAAAGTGATAAATATCAATTATCAGTTAGTGAATTTCATTAAGCAGCAGACACAACATTAGATGATATTATGTATATGCTTTACCATCATTAACTGCTCACTGGCTAGGATCCAAACAAAGAAATACACGAATTGGCGGAGAAAGGGATTTAGTAACAACCACTAGACCACCTACCCAAGATTTGAATTTGACTGTCTGGGATGCAAGCAGAGGCAGCTGTAGAGGCTCCACCAATACGAAAAGAATGGGTATTAAGGCGCAAAGTCGATGGGAAACAACGACGAAGCTATAATACCATGTCTTGACGAATTAAGTACCGCCCAACTGATATAAGAAATAGGGGGCGATGACCAGCTGGCCGAACACGCAAGTAGTGCCTCATTAATTGAACAGGACGTAGCCTGCCACCAACTGCTGCTACCGGAACCATGCAACCTACACGGAAAGGATCTGTTTTGGAACTTCTCACACCAACGAACATCGTAGTAAAATCACTGTTGAAGGAAAAATCCGAAACAAGTAATGTATTATCATTGAAATCGTAACGTCGTCGTGAAAAATATTCTGACGAATGCAACAACCCAAATAATGCTAGTGCTGTAGCCATGCGAAACATAACAACTTGAAATCGTGTGTATCGCTGTAATAACCCTGTTGTGATGAAGGATACAAAGATGTTGGAATGTAATTGGTAAACGACGAGGCCGCCTGAAATTGTCACCTTGAATGCGACGTATACCCCGCAATAAGTTAAACAAACGAGCCAAACTTGAAATTTGTTGAGAATAACGACTCCTGGACGACCAATATTGTATGCCTGCTAAGTCACCTTTAATTGTTTTGAAACTATAACGATTTGACATAGATGCAGCAAATCTCTGCAGCGTAAGCTCGGACAGAGGTAAATGATTCAGATGACAATGATGACAGAACAGCATATATGCCCAGTAGCCGGAGCGATACTCAGACAAGGTAGTAGGTGCTAATGCAGCAGCATGTAACCGACCAACAATTAAGTCAAGATGGACCAAACTCTTTGCGCAATGGCAGTTGGGTGCGGAAGAACACCTGGACGTAACCGACGAAACCGATCAACTTGTAAACGAGACAAAGAGTCAGCAGTTAAGTTTAAGTATCCTGGAGTATGTTCAAGTAAAATATTGATGTTCCTCCGAGCAGTATAAAGAAACAACGCTCTCACTAGTTTCATTATGTCCTGATCAACAGAAGTACCAGTGCGCCACGCATGTGTGATTGACTGATTGCCAGTGAAGAGCATAATCTGTTGATGGTGCCATAAATCACCCCATGTGAAAACCGCAGCAATAATAGGAAACAATTCTTGTACATTAATATGAAATCGTAAAAATTCCGAACACCACTGTTGACCGTAGACCAAGCCTTTCCCAGAAGCATCTGTAAAGAGAGCGATCGAAGCCGAGGTAATCGGATCATCCTGCATGTAAAAAACTCCACTGTTGGAAGCGACATTCACGATTGATACCATTGTTGTTCTCCATTGTTGCAGAAGTGACAATTAGCAGAGTCTGGGCGCCTTTCCCTACTGGAATTTGACCTACCATTGATCCTTGTGGAAGAGGAGGCTGCAACCATTGCACGCTGGGGGCACGAAAGGGCGACCCGTCGCCAGCATTAGATGTCCCAGTACGCATTTGGCACGCATTTGAAAAATGGCCGAAACCCCGACAAATATGACAAAAATTCTGCTAGATGGCCCCCCTGACGTAGCGATTGTATCAATCGCCATCAACCCTAGCCCAAGATAAAGACCTATCATGAGCTATGCGATAAAGAAATAGACGATCATACGAAGGCCATCCGACAAAAGTATACTTGGTGGCAAAATCACATTTTATAGCTTGATACCTCAGAAATTTATCAGTGCGTTCAGGCCAAAATTGAGAATAAGCACGCATGAAATTTGTCCAAGCCACCATCGAAAATGTTGAAATTAACAACTCTTGGGTGAGACTGGTGCTTTGGTACCAAGGACACAGAAGGAAATGGTCCATCTTGGACTTGAAATGTGTATACGTTATGACTGACTGGAGTATGGTTTGGCAACAACAGATCAAAGTTGATAAATTCATTATTGCTAATACGATCTATTACCGTCTTCGAACTAGCCGTCATAATGGACGAACGAACCTGTGGCAGTACAGCCGGAAAGTCCGGTGGCAATAAATTTGGGACAAAATGCCCCTGGCTCTAACAATGGTTACCGTGTAAATTTGATGACATAGCAGCTCCATTATTGGAAGCGGAGGCAAGATATGGTTGAACTTGGTTGACATCACTTCGGTGATTGTTAAGTTTTAGCTGGACCTCTGTAGAAATTAACGACGAAATGTCCACCGACGGATTCTGAGGTTGTGCCATATTAATGTTGTTATGTATAGGCCGAGCTATTGGTTCGTTTGAATTTATTAATACCTGGTCGCGATGAGAGGCAGCAGGATTGTAAAAGTTCACTAACCTCTCTACCAATACAGGCCTTGAACCAACAGTATGAGGGTGGGCTTGATTGCATGCCAGAACTAACGCTTGATGACCCAACGCTTGCCACTGTTCCCTGTTCCGATCTTCTGGCTGAATATCAGCCACATTTCGGTTTTCTTCTGTTTGAGTATTGTCTTCTGGACCACGAGGACGTTTCCGAACTCGATCAACACAGTATGCCAATGCGATAAATGATATTAAAAATATTAGTTTCATGATACGATACTACTTCAACTTCAATAAAAATGTAAAACGACGATGCCACTTCAACTTCATTCGATTTGAATAAGAATGTAAAAACAACGATGCAAAATAATGACGTCGGCACTCTAGATTTAAACAAAGCAGATGAAGCGAGAGCGATAATGCATCTAAATTTTGACAAAGGATCACGATAAATATCGTGTTGTGTTTTTTGAAATCTATCACCATATATAACACAATTAGGACTTTGAGTTTACATCCTACTGCTGCTACTAGGTTAAATCATAACCTTGAAAACAATACCTTAGGGATCTAGTCTTGGCAGAGCACCGCTGTGGAGAATTATAAGTTTCAATGCTTAATAGCTTAATGTTAGGTGATGGGTTTTCATCATGTATTAAGCAATTAAGAAATACTAACTTTTGGTCCATACTTTAAAGTTATGACTAAGCTATTGATCTATGGTACATCAGCATCTGCAGGTGGATTGAAGAACAAAAAACATTATCGGAAAATAGCTTTCTGTCTTATTTAGAATATGCACTTCTTTCAGAAAGTAAGCCTTCCACATAAATGACACAATGGCCTAGCAAAGTAAATTCATGGTTTTTGCGAAAATCATGAAAAATGCGGACCATACTATACGAAAATGCTGACGTTAGCAAGAAAGACAATGCTGACGTCATGAATTTTATATTTATGTACTCTTAAGTGTTTAAAGAACATCTGTGAGAGGTTTCATGTGATGCGGGCCTATAGAACAAAAGTTAGATAAGGGGGCTTTTTTGCCCCCACCCCCCTCCATAAGTTGTAAAAATCGCCCATCAGGAATAGGGTTAAGGAAACTATCGGACGTCATGTGAGAATAATTTAAAACAATAATGATTATATGCACATTTGTGAAATACAAGTGTTTGGATTTTATTCCAGCATCTACAGCATAGTTTGTATGATTAGAATAGATGTTTTCATACTGGAATACTTTATGAAACTATACCAGCCATGAAGGTGCGTATTCTGCAAACCAAAGCAATAATGTTGATGGAATTATTACCATATATTCAGCCATTAATGCTAAGTACAGTGGCGGATCCAGCCCTAGTTAGAACAGCACGATGAAGAATTAAACGTATTAATTCTTAATAGCTTTTGTGTGATAATGGGTCTTTAAAGACCCATTATCATACAAAAGTAATTTAAAATTAATGACTTTGAGCATGTTTTGGATCTCCATTCTACTGCTGTGACTAGGTAAAAGCATGTTCTAAGTCCGCCTCTGAAGTACTCACACTTATGTAAAATTCATGTGTTTGTATTTTATATTCCAGAATCTGCAGCATTTTATGTTCTATTAGATAAAAAAAAAGTCTTGGGCTAGCCAAGACATTAGAAAATACTCTCCTTCATGGCTAATCAATTTTAATCTATAATTCATTATTACTATGATAATAGTTAGGCTTAATCAAACTGGTTACAAGTGGATGCACTAGCAGAAATGTTTCGTAGTGAAAGAAATGCTGTGTTAGTTTAATTTTTAAGTTAATTTCTTTTGTATTTCGAAAGATTAAATTAGAAAGAGAACTTTGAGAATCAAAACTTGAATCGGAAGCATCCCTCCAGAGGTGTTCTTCAAAATATCTGTTCTGTAAATATGCAGCAAGTCTCTAAATATTCGAGCATGGTGGAGTGCATTTTTAGCATAGTTGCAGGCTTTATGCCTGCAACAATGCTAAAAATGAACTCCACCAAGGACACTTCTGTAGGAATTTTTCAAATATTTTCAGAACACGTACAGATGGCTGCTTCCGTTGAATGCTTTTGTATAAAACGAAAATCATCTTGTCCAAGTGTGCTGTAATACGTAAGTAAGAGAAGGCATTGGATGATTCAGACCTAGCCAGAGCAAAGATATGAGACTAAAACTAATTAATAGTCAACAGATATTTCTTAGCATTTCAATAGCTAACTATGCTTTGTTTAACCATTAAAAAGTAGTAATTCTTTCCCAATATTATTTTCTTGACTAGTTTACAGCGTGGTCATGATTCACAAATTAAAAGAAAAACTTGTCACATTAGTAGCAAATCATAAAAATAACATTTTGAACAAAAAAACATTTGAGATGTCATCACTTTCTGTGTGACGTCATTAGACATATCAATTTTTTACGAAAATACCATGAGTTCTTCAAATCTATTTTTTTTTAAAGCTGTAAACACGATAATTGATTTTTTATTAAACATTCTAAAAGCTATTAGATAGGTAAAATAATAAAACACAAGTACATTTTCCAGGGTTCAAGAGAAATAAAAATCAAAAAAAATTCTTGGTCGGCGCCAACCATGGTGGCGTCTCCGAAGGTCTACATATCAGCCCTCCCAACCTTGATTCTGGCTCACTTCAAGGTGTTACAGGAACTACAAGGGGGAGGATTATATTCCACTGCATAATAAGGTTATATACTGTAATCTTGGAATTCAATTATTTCTCATCAGTTGAGTGCCAAGAAAGTATATTCTTTCGGGTATGCGATGGGTGACCGAAATTTTACTTAGTGAATTTATACTTGAAAAAGCTGAAAATCTCCAGGAAAAGTCCTGGAGAAGTCCTGGAATTTTGAATTTATATTTGTATGGCCACATATTAATATGTAGGAGAATTTCCCAGAGTTTATCGTAGGAGAATTTACACAGTCATTGACAGCTCATTCAGTAGACTTTTACTTAGGACACGTTTACATGTAGTCTTTCTATAGGCAAAATGAACTGTCATGGATTCTGTGATTGGTTAAATTTTTCCGTCGATTTTTCATACATTTTTTCCAGGAGGGACCACGGCTTAAGTTGAAGGTCCTGGAGTATTTAATGCTCTTCTGAGCGACACGACCCACTGAAGGGTTGGTGCTCTAGACAACCCCCTGCAACAAAATAAAAAATAAAAATAAAAGATTCTTATAAATATTCTGTGAATGCTTCCTTATAAATATATAAGATTTGACTTGACTTAGTTGTGTAGTCTTCATTAGATCCTTGCACATTTTGTTTCCACTATTTTTTTCCTGCGATTACGATCTGTTACATTACGCTTAGCTGTTAAAATCGGGATCTACATCTCCTGTCGAACTTGTTCTGACCAGCGTTTTGGTAGGCTTCCTTGTGGTCGTTTTCCATTGAACTGCTCCTTGTACCCTCTATACACATAGCTATCATCTCCTCCTCTTATGACATGTCCAAACCAGTTGAGTTGCTTTTTCTTGATAATATCTAAGATATCTCTTTCTAAACCGAGCAGCAGTCTGATATCTGTCATTCTACATCTGTCCAATTGGGATTTTCTTGCCATTGCTCTGAGACAGTCATTTTCAAATACCAAGAGCCTTTTCGTGTCTTCAGTTTTCAGAGTCCACGTTTCTGATGCATAAACAACAATGGGAATAATTAACGAGTTATAAAGTCTGATATTGATGGCATTTGAGATGTCTCTTCTAGCCCATACATATTTCTTTAGTCGGCCAAATGCTGACGATGCCAAGGCTATTCTCCTCTTAACATCATCTGATATGTTTAGAATGTTAGAACCAAGAAAACAAAGTTTTCCACCTTTTCAACATCCTCATCGTTTATTTCAATACTGTCTTTGGCATCTGGTGACATGATTTTGCACTTGGCAGCATTAAATTTTAATCCCCACTTTGCACACGCATTTTCGAGCTCTTGAGTGGACAATTTTAATTTTTCAAAGATTAATGATATCAAGGTGGTGTCATCAGCATATCTTATATCTGTTGACATATCAGTATATAAATGAAATTCTTTTAAGCTTTTTAGCTCATCCATAACAAACTCGAGAAAAATGTTGAAAAGCATTGGTGAGAGAATACAACCCTGTCGCACACCCACCTTCACTAAGAACCATTCCGTGAGACTGCCTTCAATCATAACAGCACATTGTGTGTTTTCATACATGTATTGGATTATCCTAATGATTTTTGAGTTGACACCAATGACTCTCAACATCTTCCAAAGAGCATTTCTCCACGCCGTGTCAAATGCTGCTTTAAAATCAATAGAGTGAAAGTGAAGTGGGATCTTTCTTTCCTTCGTCTTTTCTATAATTTGTCTAACTATGAATATTGCATCAACTGTTCCTCTTCCTGGCCAAAAAAACATATATGAGCATAGGAGAAAGTCCTTTAAGAAACTTGCCCTACCCCCCATTGCTGATGAGTTGAACATAATGGTGTTACAGTCGGACCTTGCTAAAAGGGACCCTGGATAAGTGGGACTTTTTTGAAGTGGGACAGATTTCGTGTTCTCCTTGGATTTCCTGCAATCGTCTAGGCTTAACAATGCCGTTTAACTGGGACCCTGGATAAGTGGGACCCTGGATAAGTGGGACCCCGCTAAGTGGGACCGTTTTTTAATGTCCCTTCAGAGAAAAAGCCCGCTTAAATGAGACTTTCGCATAATTTTTCGAAGAATTGAATGTTTGAAATTTTCTTTTCAAAAATCACATTTGAATGTTTACATTACTAATAATGAACGGTCGAATTGGCAAAAAACTAAAAAAAAGGATGTTAAAGAATTGTACAGAAATACAATATTCTTAAAATACTCTAAAATCCCGATAAGTGGGACATTTTAACTAAAGTCCAACTTATCCGGGTTTCGCTTAAGTGGAACCCCCGATAAATGGGACGGTTTTTTTTTATCCCCCCTCGAGTATCCCACTTAACGAGGATCGAACTGTAGTATTAAACTCAGAGACCCAGCTGTTCGAAACTGGATTAAATCTGTATTAGCTTAATCTAGTATTAAATCTTACTTTAACCAATCAGAATTGATTGGAAATCAATTCTGATTGGTTAAAGTCAGATTTAATACTGGATTAAGCTAATACAGATTTAATCCGCGTTTGAACAACTGGACCCTGGAGCTAAAAACGTGACCGAAATGACTTTGTACCACATTTATTCATAGACTGCTTTCCTCCTTATGGACCTCAAAATTCGAATTCATAGCCAATATTTTCCTACTGAGAGGAACACATGCACTTCGGTAGGGGCAAAAATGATAAGTTTGATAATGATTTTGTGGGTGCTACGTAATATGCATACAGAATGAAAAATGCAAAATACCAGGAACTTCAGGCTGGTCAAAAACTCAACTAATACGTCGAAAGCGTTCAGAATCAGTGTCGCACAAAATAAGCATTTTGATCTCACCAAAAATAAACGTTTTAAATATCGCAAAATAACATTTCAAATTCGCAATAAACATGAATTACAATCTCGCAAAAATGTTCATTTTAATCAAGCAATAACAAACGTTTTAATCCCAAAAGAACCAGTATTAAAGGGTTGCGAAGCGTAAGCAAAGTTACTGTGCTTGCAAGCAAAAATTAAAAATGCAGATCACGACCTTGTACCCAGGGTCTTCCGTCTCCGCTGATAAACATAGAACATAGAGATAGGAACTAGGTTTGTCAAAACAAGGCCACACTTAAAAATATCTTTGTTTGCCGTGACCGGGGGACCCGACCACCGACCCTGGCGGCAAACATTTTTAATGCCCAGATTGCAATTTTTTTAACCCAATAAAAAAGCTGGCCCGAGAGAATTGTAGTTTGATTGGATAAAAGCTATAGACAAATCAAAACATTGGGAAGGAGAGTCGAAATTATAGACAGTCACTATAGCCAACACCAAAAGTACAGTCCATAGAAAAATCTTGCTTATGAAGATAGGCAAAAATAGAATGTTTACTTTATCCCTTTACTTCATAATGTTGAAAAATGGTCAAACATACCTTAATAATCCTGCAGCATATGCGGCAGGTTTGTTAAATTATGTGTGACCATTTTTGAGTATCATGAATTAAAGGGTTGAGTTTAGGGACTGTGAACCAAATATTCTAGGAGAGTTAACACTGAAGAAAATATGATGTTTTACTTGAAGGATTTCGTCATACAACCTGGAGAAAACTGGAGTAAAAGTCCAGACTGTAGCAGTTTGTTAAATTTTCAAAAACTGCCATAAGATCATTATTTATAGTTTAGTTCGTTTATCTCTACACAGCGTGTATAGTCAACGCTGAGTTTGCAGTAATACTGCCAATGCTTATAGATTAACCAACAGCCAAAATGCATTTTTTCGTAAGTATATTTCCCTACATGAAACTTCCCTACATGCTATGTTGCATCACTGGCAGGTCTATCCCTGGTCAGAGCATCACGACAGAGATGCTAATTAATTAATCTAAATGATGGTCTTTAGAGTCCATCACCATATAATTCAGTAATTACAAATATGACCTGGAGTCTCCATTTTACTGCTATGACTAAGTAAAAGTATGT
>JAUCNQ010150557.1:0-16458 GCA_032352715.1 Bougainvillia muscus | reverse complement strand
TTTTCCGTCGGAAAAATTTAACCAATCACAGAAGCCATGGCAGTTCATTTCGCCTATAGAAAGTCTTCATGTAAACGTTTGATTATCCCGATCTTCATACGTCGCCATGAGCCTTAAAAGAACTTAAACTATCTAACCGAAGCATTCGTTGTGCATTACATAATGGCCAAGTTATCTCATTCAGTACGGAAATGAAATTTAACCAATCACAGAAGCCATGACAGTTCTTGTAAACGTGTCCTTAGAGTACATATGATCAGGAACAAATTGTCCTTAAATGTCAAATAATCATATGTAATGCAAAATGATGGTAGCAAGTGTACACGACGATCGTAATTAACTTTTAATGACTGGTCATGGTCATACAAGCTTTAACAAGCCTGAATCAACGTGCTTTAGGATTGTTTCAGCGTGTATGGCCATTTAATAGGCACTAGGCATTGATGGGTTAAAAACCACAGTAAAATAAGATACAATTTGTTGGCGCTGGAAAAGCAGACTTTTCGTTTTGGCAATAGTCAGTCACAAAAGACCACAAAATAGCCCTTTATGGGGCGGGTTTTTGACACCAGGCGAAAGTGATATAAAAAGAATTGTTATTGCGCGTCTTTTTTTACATAAGTGAAGTGGCATGGAGTTTTAAACAGTGTACGGTAAAACTTCTAATAAGCGCCTCCCTCTAATAAGCTCCCCTCTGGAAACAGGTGCTTAATAGAATAATTACTTAATTTGTATAAAAATACAGAAAAGATAACAAGTTATTTTGATGATCTTCTCTGGGTTCTCATGGTTTAACTGCACCGTTTTAAAGAGCTTGCTGATAAAAGTTTCATTTAAGTCAAAATCGAAAGTTTTAATAAGCGTCCCCGGCGCTTATGAGAAGTTTTACCGTATATTATAAAGATAACAATAAAACCTTTAGTCTTTCAATTAAAAACAAGACGCAGTGATGCGTGAACTATCTCGCCCAAGATACACCACTTACTATAAACTTCGTTCTCATTTTTCCCCATTTATTATTCTAATATTTCGCAAATTAATGTAGTTTAGTAGCGAATATTCATTGATCATCTTATCATCTTAAGTCTCTTATGACTATATGTCTTATCACTAAAGTCTACTTATCACTTCATACTTTATCTCAATAATTCCATCCAGGATCTTGTCATGTTTCCCTCATTGTAGGTTATTATTAAAAGATCATAATAGGTTATATTACATATATAATTAGTTTCATTTTGACAAGTAGAAATAAACGGATGCACTGTTACTTCTTCTGTTTGAAATAAGCATGCCACTCCCTTAGTGACATAGTGACCTCTTTTCAAGAGGAAACTGCAAAAAGGTTTCTGAAAGACGGAAAAGCACGTGCAAATCACAGCAAACCAAACTTTCTCTGCTACGCGAGATGGAATAAATTACATAATTGAAGATACGGAGATGTTTTTCAGGAGCACCACAAGCAATCGATGACAAAATGTTTATATACTTTAATATGTGCATATGTATCATATATCACTCAGCCAAAATGGCTACACACTTTTTTTTATAAGCGCCACCTTTATAAGCACCAGCTAAACACCTAGGCTCAAAAATCTTTGTTTATCAGAAGGAAAAGTGATTTTAGACATCAAACCTTGGTAGTTTTTCTTCCATAGATTCCTTGCTTGAATATCTCTGTACATTTTGTATTATATTTTCCCAGTAGCCCTTTACTTTGAGGTGAAGCATAAGGCTAACGGCCCAGCTCTGCTGTTTTGGTGGAATTTTGGACCAAATTAATGTGTTAAGTATAGACACCATAATAAGCACCGTCTTAGCACCATGTTAGACTCAAAATACGAAAAAAATAAGCACCATCCAGCCTCAGTCGAAATTCCCCGGTGCTTTAAAAAAAAAGCGTGTAATGTATCTGATATGATATCCATGAAATACAGCATTATTAGGGCACTGATAAACAATCGTAGTAAGGGATATCAGCGCGTTTTTCTAGGGGCGTCGCAATGGATTTTAAAGTGAGAGCCAATGGCCCACATAGTTATAAAAATGTCTAATTCTCCCCAAATCTCAGCCCCGGATGAGTTTTTTTCGTTTACAGCTCGTTTTCAGCCCAGACTGAAGATTGAATTTTATTTGTCGCCACATTGAGGACACTTTCGTCGAGAAGACAGCGCAATAGCAACATAGTACTCCGCCATTTTCCCATGATAGACATTTTTGATAACAGTAGAATGCTTGTAAAAACTTCTCTCATCTCTTCAGTTCTAACAGCTGGTAGCGTTCTTCTGCAGATTCATGCCATGCTGGTTACCCAGCCCATGCACAAACAAAAACATAAACATAGCTTTTCTTAAATTAGCAGTTTTATAAAAGTCCTAACACAACAACGTGTTATACGGCAAAATTGTAAGGTGAGAGTTAAATGCTTGATCATATGGCGATTCCATCTCTAGTAAGGGCAACAAGAAGAGTTAAAATATTTTAGAACTAGGTAAATAAAATGTTCAGCTTAAGATTGTATTGTAGTTTTTATAGACACCTAAAAGGACTGACCACGTCTATTAGAGGCGGATTCAGAACACGCCTTTACCTAGTCACAGAAATGAAATGGAGATTCAAAGCATGCTCATAGTCATTAATTCTAATATTTTTCTGTATGATGACGGTCTCTTAAGACCCATAACCATATATTGTAACGGGTGGTTCGGCGCCTGAAGCTTTACAGGCAGGAATAAATTCTTAATATTTTTATCGACAAATCCATTTTATTCTATGTTACTCAGAGCCTCCGCTAGCCACGCAGACACGGTGACAGCCTAAGCTGCCGTAACCGTACCTTTATCGCAGTATATCCGAATGTGCATATTTTCTGCAAAGTGCATGAATCGCATGAATAATTATTATATAATTATTTATGCTTAATTGAATTCCATTCTGTATGATAATTCTGTATGATATTTGGCCTCGTACCCAGAGATATGTGTTACGTTGAGATTACCCAAAATCTAGCCTTATAACACATACAGGAACCTATTGATTAACTAGGGCTGGATCCGCCACTGCATTAAGCTATCCAAATTAAATTTCTAGTTCTCCATCGTAATGTTATGGCTAGAGCTGGATTCTCTACCCCCTTGTTTACCATAGCATCATCTGCTTTAAACAACATGTAGTGTTTCTATAGATAAGAATTGTTGTAAACATGTAAACACCAAATGGTTTTTCAATAAATCTTAAAAGATATAAAATATTTATTTTCTTTTTAGTTTGGGTATAAAGGTTGTCTCATTAACGCCTCATTGTAACAAAATGGTCACACACTCATTAACAATCCTGAAGCAAAATGCTTCAGGATTATTAAAGCATGTATGTCCATTTAGTTGGACACTAGGCGTTTAAGGGTTATAGGAAACGTTACCAAAATCATTTTGTAAATGATTTTTAAGACAACCTTAAAGGATTTACTGATTTTGATTTGAATCGGTCGAGCTTTCCACTCTCTTTGATTCGGAACGTCTACTTCAACCATCCCTGTCCATCATAGCAATTGATCATAGACGTTCTCAACTCTCCACATCTACCTCTTCATTTGAATGATTGAGAGGGCTGCCACAGAACCAGTTTTGCAGTTTTCACAGCTAACCTTAATGTCCAGAGGCCTTTTCCCATATCCGCAACTTGGGAACCAGTGTATGGGAGATATCATCACAACAAGCACATAAGGATTTGAGTCATTTTTATAAAAATTGGAACACAACAACGTTATACGACAATATTTTAAAGTGAGAGATAAATGCTTGATTATATGGCTTGATCCAGCCCTAGTCAGAGCAACACAAGGAAGAATTAAAAATTTTAATTCTTAATAGCCTTCTGTATGATGATGGCTCTAAGAGACCCATCTTCATACAGAAAGCTATTAGAATTAATCACTTAGAGCATGCTTTGAATCTCCATTTCAGTGCTGTGACTAGGTAAAAACCGTGTCCTGAGTCCGCCTCTGTAATGTTTGTTCCGCCACTGCTCAATGTCATAGCGTGAATTGTCCACGCCAAAAATAGTACAGCGTAAATTCAAATACGATTAAGTTCCTGTACACAAAAACGAAACGAAACGGACCCAAAGATTGGGACCGACTGGGGCTG
Organism: Bougainvillia muscus; assembly: GCA_032352715.1. Classification (NCBI taxonomy): domain Eukaryota; kingdom Metazoa; phylum Cnidaria; class Hydrozoa; order Anthoathecata; family Bougainvilliidae; genus Bougainvillia; species Bougainvillia muscus. The sequence continues at coordinate 12,313 of JAUCNQ010150557.1, read as the reverse complement.
GGTTAATTATTTTCAACTGGCATTTTAGGAATCAAGATTTTATTCTATAAATGTCAATGTCATTAATTCTAAAAAGGCCTGGGCCCAGTTGTTCGAAACTGGATTAAATATGGATTAGCTTAATCTGGTATTAAATCTTACTTTAACCAATCAAAATTGATTAGAAACCAATTCTGATTGGTTAAAGTCAGTTTAAATACTGGATTAAAGTAATCAGAGTTTAGCTTAAAATAGTAGGCAAGTACCTGCGAAGAAGTGTAAAACCAATAGTTTTATATTTTTTCGCAGGTGTTTGCCTACTCTTGGATCTGGCCCTGGATCCATCGCCGTTCATTAATATATTTAAAATTAACAGTTCTAGCTCTCCATCGTGATGACTTGACTAAATCTAGAAACTATATTATTCACAATTAATGACTCTTATATTATAGACCGTCTACAAAATCCACACAATCGTACCAGTTTCATCGCAGAAGAAGTGACTTCATGCATACTTTTAATGAACAAAAACACTTTATTTTGCATGAAAATGGATACAAATTTCTGTGCAAATTCAGTGGCGGATCCAGCCCTAGTCAGAGAAACGCGAGGAAGAGTTAAAGTTTTAATTCCTAATAGCCTTCTGTGTGATAATAAAGATAAGGATAACTTCTTTTTTTTCTGTTATCAAGTTTTAAATAATTGGCTCCTAATTTGAAAATATGTGAAATTACGTAACAGTAATTCAGGAAGTTTAACTCACCTTGTTTTAACCCTTTCAATACGTGGTGGTAACAAAATGGTCACACACGATGATTGTTTAACCCTTTAATTAATGATGTCCGTCTTTGCTCTCTCAGTACATAAACCCAGGGCTTAGCTGGATTATTTGGACACACACTCATTTCCAACACTGTGTCAGTTTAAAGGTAAAGGGGACTGCGATCTATACTGGTCAGTGACTGAAATTATAAAGTTGAAATTAATTGGGGTTTCATTTGTATTATTACTAACGTGTTCAGTGACAGTTCGTGTTCTGAATCCACCTGGTTTTATTTTTTGTACTCAATTTTACAAACCACAATTTTTGGACCTTCATAACGCACATCGCATTTCTCCCGCCTAAGGGCGGTACAACAAGTCTCACATAATACAAATTAAATCTTTCAACAGCTGTTAACACAAGCAGCTCAAGTTTCTGTTAAATACTGCAATAAAACACATTATGATGCAGGTTGGTTTGCTTACCACTTGAACACATCTCGTTCCAATCTACTTTCTACAGTTCTCTTGAAATTTCCAAACCTATCACTGCATGAAAATCGGGATAATCATTTTCGGATTACATATAATTCTTTGACGTTTGGAGAAAATATACATATGATTATTTGACAATTAGAGAAAATCTGTCCAGATTTTCTCTAAATGTCAAATAATCTTATGTAAATCTGAAAAGGATAATCCCGTTTTTCATGCAGTGTATTTTGAAGGGCATTTTGTCTAACTTTAATGCTATGCTATAGTTTACACATCAGTTAAGCCTTGGGTGAAATACCCTGGGTTCAAAGTTGTTGCCACAAGTATTCCAAAACTAATGATAAGAAATTTCAGTTACTACTACTTGGTTATCTGGAGTGGTCATCAAAATGGATAACAAACTTGTTTTACTTGCCTTGGGTATTTTTTGTCTTGCATGGCAAACTTTAGAAGGTAACTTTCTACTGCTCTATAAACCTATGATCGATTTGAAATATTTGTAGATAGATTTTATCCTTTATCAATACGAATGGACCCTGGGTGCGTATAAAACAATTGTTGTCCAATGGTACTATAAAAAACGTTTTAGTAGGGAAACACACTAACCACCAGACAATCCCTAAAATTTATTTTGTTGTTTAGCTCATTCAGTAACGGACGAAGATGTAACTATAATCATTGTTTGATTTCTTGATGTTACTGAATGAATTTAGTGTGTATACCTTAGAAGAAGATTTAAAACATACTGGAAGCTGGAACCTATCTAAAACATCAAAGACATTTTTTACATAGTATGCAATGCAGTAGTGGCACACTGGTAACACATTGAGCTCATAATCGAGGGGTTCTCGGTTCAATCCAAGGCAGAGATTCTTCTCAGTGTCACGTCCCTGAAAGTACCGGTTCCTCTGGAAAGTGGCAATTGCCATATTTCAGAGTCACAGAGTTAGCAGAGGGGTGTTAAATCTCAGACACGGATTAAGAACTTGAGAGAGTTTGATATAACCTCTCCCATAATAGTGGCTAGTGATAGCCTTGGGAGAGGTGAAGAAGTTGCTAAAAAAATTGTTATTCCAAATAATGGTATTATTCTTATAAAACTAAAGATAAATTCCTGTAGTTATCCATTAGAAAATATAGGACACCTTCACGGTAACTCCATAAAAATTGAGATAATCTATTTCGGATTACATGAGGGTTTGTCTCACAAGTTCAGTGGCGGTCCAGCCCTAGTCAGAGCATTATGATGGTGTATAATTAGTGTTAATTCTTAATTATATTATGTGTGACGCTGGATCTTTAGAGACCCAGCGACATACATAATATAATTAGAATTAATAACTTTGAGTACTCCACTTACTGCTGTGACTAAGTAAAAGCATGTTCTAAATCCGCCTCTGAAGTTCGCCTCACAAGTTCGCTTTAATTCGTTTCACAGATAGTTTTATTTTCATCTCAGGAGAAAGGCAGAGGCGGACTCAGAACATGCTTTGACGTAGTCACAGCACTGAAATGGAGATTAAAAGAATGCTCAAAGTGATTAATTCTTATAGCTTTCTGTATGATGCTGGTCTTTTAAGACCCAGCATCATACAGAAGGCTATTAAGAATTAAAACTTTTAGCTCTTCCTTGTGTTGCTCTGACTAGGGCTGGATCCGCCAATGAAAGGACATACTTTGTATCAAAATTGATATCAATGAAGCGAATTTCTAATGCGAATTATTGAGACGGTTCCTAAGATTATTTAACGCTTAGAGAAAATCTGTATATGATTGTATGTGATTGGAACAACTTATTTCTAAATATCAAATAAAATAATCATATGTTATCCGAACCAGATTCAGTGGCGGATCCAGCCTTAGTCAGAGCATTACGATGGAGCACAATTATTTTTAATTGTTAATAACTTTATGTATGATAATGGGTCTTTAGAGACCCATTGTCATACATAAAGTAATTAAAATCAATGACTTTGAGTATCCCTCTTACTGATGTGACTAAGCAAAAACATGTTCTGAGTCCGCCTCTGGGATCCCTCGATTTTTATACAATGATTGTCTTATGTTGTCCAATGTAAAATTGCAGATTGTTCCATTGCATAACATGATATGTTATAAGCCAATGCTTCCTTTATTACTCCTGCTGTTTAGCATCAAATAAGCAACACAAGTTGGTTGTTTACTGGGGTCAGAATGCTGTTTACAATCAAAGAAAGGAGAAACAATACTGGGAAAAAGATTTGAAACATTTTTGTCAAAATAGTAAATATGACGTCATCGTATTGGCTTTTATGCATGTATTTTTTGATCGAAGACAAAAAGGTGAGGCTTCTAATGCATTATGCCCAAAAATGATCATACCCATTTTAACAATCTCGTTGCATGTGCTTAGTAATTGTTCTAATAAGTGTGGCCATTTGGTAAAAATGGAGTGCATTAAAAGGTTTAAGTTTGAGCTGTCAAATTTGAGACGTCAAATTGTAAGTGCAAAATATTCCTCCATAATGCCTTTCTTTCTGCCGAAATCCGGAGTCTTAAAATAGATTTTTATAGGTAATTGAATACCGTATACCTTAAAGGACTAAATTTTCGGCGGACCGAACGGCAGAAATTTTAGAAAATTTCAGCAGGTTGGTCCGCCAAAAACAATAGCCTGCCGAAGTTGTGCAGCGATATCTGAGGAAAATTCTGATTTATTTTTTTGTTTTACATTTATACATTTATAAGCAGATTTGAGGAATAAGTAAATAAGAAACATAACAACATTTCCGTATAATATAGCTGCCAAATGAACCAGAAATAATTGCCGAGTACTTGGCCGAAAATTTGACCAAAAAGCCGAAAAATAAGTCCGCCGAAAAACTGAACAGCCGAAAATTAGGTCCTTTAAGGTATCTGATGTAATTTACCCCAAAGTTTTCTCCGACAGGTATTACTGCATAAAAAATGGCTTTAAGGTTTTTATCATACAACCTGCAGAAATCAGGAGTAAAACTTCTGATAAAATCGTTAAAGGTAACATAAGTTTTTGTGCAGTGTTGTTTACTAACTGTTACTTGTGTAAAATTATTGAAAAGTTCCATTCACACATATATTTAGATAGTCTTCCAGCATTAAATTTTGCTTTCCATTGTGAAACATCAATCCATCCAGACTACCCATTTTTACTCAGATGTCCAAAGATTGAAGAAGGTATAAAAGAATGTCAACGAAATGGCAAACAAGTCTTGATGTCATTAGGAGGAGCCTCTGGTGGATATGGATTCAGTTCAGATGCTGAAGCAAAAACGTTTGCAAACACAGTTTGGAATTTATTACTCGGTGGTAACAAACAACCAAACTTGAGACCTTTTGGGACGTAAGTGAATAAATTTAATCTGTTGATTGGTCAGTTTTTATGCAACATTCAGTGGCGGATCCAGCCCTAGTCAGAGCAACACGAGGAAGAGTTAAAAAATTTAATTCTTAATAGCCTTCTGTATGATAATGGGTCTAAGAGACCCATTATCATACATAAAGCTATTAGAATTAATCACTTTGAGTATGATTTAAATCTCCATTTCAGTGCTTTGACTAGGTCAAAGCATGTTCTGGGTCCGCCACTGACATTGCGACTGTTTGCAATGTTTGGTGGAAAGAAATCCTCTGTGTGATGTGATGGTGTGAACGATAATTTGTTAAACTATTAACATTGAATGACTTTTGTTCTCCATTCTATTTGTTGTTGTTGTTGTTGGGAGCTATTTGTCCATAGGCGGACTCAGAACATGATTTTACTTAGTCACAGCAGTAAGTAGAGTACTCAAAGTCATTAATTTTAATGATATTATGTATGACGCTGGGTCTCTAAAGACCCAGCGTCATACATAATATGATTAAGAATTAACAGTAATTATACACCATCGCAATGCTCTGATCCGCCACTGTTGCCCCCCCCCCCAGGCTCTATAGGGTAAAGCGTGTTCTGGATTCGCCTATAGATTACGTATAGTTTGTCCAAATACAGACGTATTCGTACTAAATATGATAATAGTTAGTCAGTATTCAGCATTCATATAGTTGATTTTGAGTCTACTTCCAGTGGTGGATCTAGCCCTAGTCACAGCATAACGTTAGAGAAATTTTGTTTAATTCTTAATAGCTTTATGTATGATGATAGCTCTTAGGAGCCTATCATCATACATAAATCAATTCAAAATTAATGACTTTGAGTCTCCATTTTACTGCTGTGGCTAGGTAGAAGCATGTTCTGAATCCGCCATTTATGTTTTTAGAGCCATTTTAAATGGAGTCGATCTGGATATTGAAGGTGGAACTCATGTTGGTTACACTGCATTTGTACGAAGCTTACGTTCACTTATGAATACAGATAAATCGAAATATATCATTGCTGCTGCACCACAATGTCCCTTTCCTGATCATTACTTGGGACCAGCACCTGGAAAAGCATTTGGTGATGTACCAGAACTATTTGATGAAATTTATATACAATTCTATAATAACTACTGTCAAACAGGTAATATTCAAGAGATATGGCGGATCAAACCCTAGTCAGAGCAACACGAGGAGGAGCAAAAAGTTTTAATTCTTAATAGCTTTCTGAATAAGAATTAGTGACTTTGAGCATGCTTTGAATTTATATTTCATTGCTGCGACTAGGTAAAAGCATGTTCTGAATCCGCCTCTGAGATTGACTTTAATTCGCGATTCATTAAGATAACCCCAGGCAGAGCATCACCATGGAGAACTAGAATTGTTAATTGTTAATAACCTAGTCTTATAAGACCCATAACCATACATTAAATAATTATAAATTAATGACTCTCAGTTTCCTTTTTACTTGGGAGTTTAGGCACAGTCTAATCTGCGACGACAAGATTTTACCTTTGTGCACAAATGTATATATAACGTTCCCGTCGTAGATTAGATTGTGCGCGAAAGAAGTGTCATTTTGGATACAAAGTATGCGTAAAGACACTTCTTCTAAAGAAAAAAATGAAATTTATAAAACAAGCTAATGAAAGGAAAGTTTTAAGAGCAACTCCTTTTAGTTGTTGCATACTATCTTACAGGTGACGCTTCTCAGTTCTATCCTAACTTCAAGAAATGGATTGAATTTGCTCGTAAAAGTAATGGACCAAAGATTTATATTGGTGTACCTAGTGACGAACGAGCTGCATTTGGAAAAGGCTATTGGAGAACACCAGCTGAAATGGCTACAATTTATCAGGTAAAAGAACTGCACCAGTGGAAGATATAGCCTTAGTCACAGCATCAAGAAGGATGTTTAATAACTTAATTCTTAATAGTTTAATGTATGGTGATTAGAAATGACAGATCTAGCCATAGTCAGAGCATCACAAAGAAGAACTATACGTTTTAATTCTTAATAGCTTTATGTATGATGATGAGTCTTTAGAGAGACCCACCATCATACATAAAGCAATTAAAAATGAACGACTTTGACTTAGGACACGTTTACATGGAAAGTCGTTGCGGGCGGAAAAATTTAACCAATCACAGAAGCCATGACAGTTCATTTCGCCTATAGAACGTCTTCATGTACACGAGTTCTTAGTAAAAGCATGTTATGGATCCGCCTCTGATTGGTCTTACAGTAAGCAATTAAGAATTGATGCCTTCGAGTCTCTATTTTACTGATGTGACTAAGTAAAAAAATATTCTAAATCCGCTTCTGTGAACTTACATTAAATTATGTTATCTTTTCTATAAAGATCGCAAATAAGAATTAGCGGCAATACAAATGTTTCACATACTTTAACTCTAAAAACATCATCCTCGTTCGCAGGGCATCCCTCTTCCTTTGAAAAATCTTATAATGTAAAATTTAGAAAGTGAAAAATGAACCTCTTTTTGGTGGATTTATGTTTTGGGATGCTTCGTTTGACCAAAACAATATGATCGGTGGAAAACAATACAGTGAACATATTGTTGCCTTATTTGGTAATGGACCACGCCCAACTGGTGCACCTCCAAAGACTTTACCAGGAGGTAATACTAAGCCTGATACTATCCCTCCAAAGACAACAAAAGCAACAACAAAAGCAACAACAAAGAGACCTGTGGGTCCTACAAATCCAGGTAAATGATCATCATAGGCAGAACTAAATCCAGGTTAATGATCCGTTGGCTTTTATAAGGCTAATGATCATTTGTTAACTATCAAAATTTAGGTAGCTTTAGTCTCCATCTTGCGACTGTGACTAAGGAACCGTCTCAAAAATTCGCTTCATAAATTCGCTTCATGTGATTTTCATCTCAGATGAAGTGTTATTGTGCATACTTTGTATGCACAATAACACTTCATCTGAGGTGAAATTGAATTTTGAGACGAACCCTAAGTCTAAATCTGCATCTTTATTATCTTCACCTGCACTGAATGATTTATGATATCATCTCTTAGCTCATGAAACATGTTCAACGCCTTATCTCCACTAAATCTGTATGTCACCGATTAGATCGATCTATTACAAAATGACTTCATTGAGGTTTCTCGGTATCTGATTTATAACTTAGAAATCAAATATCCATCCATCTAATACTACCTATAACAGGCTGTATTACGCACGCGATTTCTCATGCTTTGATGTAAAACTAGATAGGCTGTTAATAAATGAACGATCCCAACCAGCACATGGCTGGAATTGAAGTCTAAAAGGCGCATTTACGACGTTGTGACGTCGTAAATTCATCTTTTAGTCGTCATTTTTGAACTTTTTCTCGGCAGGGGCTATGTGACTGTTCAGTGAGCTGTTATTAAATATCCTAGCGTATTACAGTTGAACCTCGATTTTCCGAACACGCGATTATTCAAATACTCCGATTTTTCGAACTTTTTCGTTGGTCCCTCGGATTCGGATTTTTCGAACTTCAATTATTCGAATTCCACGATTTTTCGAACCGTTTTATTCAACAGATTTTTAAAATTACAACTGCTGTGCAGAATGTCTACAAGTGAATAAATTTTACACAAAACTTCCAATTCCGTTTCCACTCCTTTTCTACCTAGTATATGCAGCTTTCTAAATAAGCATCTTTTAACTTTATTTTGAGCCCAAAGTACGCTTATTTAGTCGAAACAAAGGTGTAAAGCGTATATCTAGTGTTTTTTCATTCATACACCCCGTTTTACTGAATACTTCGAGTTGTTCAAAACTGGATTAAACTCTGATTAGCTTAATCCAGTATCAAATCCGACTTTAACCAATCAGAATTGATTTCTTATCAATTCTGATTTAAAACCAGATTAGGCTAAGCCATATTTAATCCATATGTAACTGGACAAAAATTGGACCCTGGTTAGACAAGAACTTTCCCTAAGTAAGGTATTATTTCATTCTTTTAGGTACGTTGTCTTGTTCTGGTCTTCCCGATGATATCTATGCACATCCAACTGACTGTGCGAAATTCTTTGAATGCACAAAACAAAGAATAGCCGTCAAATCCTGTCCACCGGGGCTTAAATTCAATTCAATCAAGAAATTCTGTGATTGGTCATACAACGTTAAATGCTAATGAAAAGAAGATACTTTCCAGTGCATGGACTGTTTTAAACCAATCCAGCACATGACGTTCATGTAATGTCCTTCCTGGAGACGTCAATGAAGTAATGTGTCTGCTGTGAAACTACATACAAGGACGTTGATCGGATTTCGCCTTCTTATCTCAGATTTCAGGGTCCAGTTGTTCCAACACGGATTAAACTCCCCAGCTGGCACACAACGTTAAAACAACGTTGTAGCAACGTTATTACAACGTTAAAACATTGTCATAACGTTGCTACAACGTTGTTTTAGCGTTGTGTGCCAGCTGGGTCTGATTAGCATAATCCAGTATCAAATCTAGACTTTAATCAATCAGAATTAATTTCTAATCGTTTCTGATTGGTTAAAGCAAGATTTGATACCAGGTTAAGCTAATTTGTATTTTATCAACGTTTGAATATGCACCCTGCATAAGTAGTATATGTTTGATTCATAAAACACTGAGTGGAATTTAAATTATCCAATTAAACAACGCTCAGTTGTCTGTCGGGAAACACAAGACAATCTTATATTTCCTATCAGATAACAACTGCAAGTTATGTTAGAATGACTACTCACGTAGTATAAAGTAAAGAATAATTCTTCTAAAATAAAAAGGTTTAAAATAGGATTTAAAATAAAAGAATACTGCCTAAAAAATTGTGTTTTACATTAAGGATTTTATCATACAATCTGATGAAATCTGGAATAAAACTTTAGATTTCAACAGGTTGGTTAATAAAATCGGTAACCCTTTCACTACCACAATGGGTCACCAGTGATCCAAAAACTGCAGTCTAAGATCGAAACCACAAGTGGGTAATCGAATAAAAGTCACCTAGAGGGCGGAAAGTGAGGCGCACGCGTTGCATAGCTTTCGATTTTAGACTCATGTAGTGTTTTTGTGACTTTTTTGGTCTCAATGCTTGTAACTGTTTGGTCTCAATGCTTGTAACTGTTTGTAACTGGTCAATGCTTGGAACTATTTGGTGTCAATGCTTGTAACTGTTTGGTCTCAATGCTTGTAACTGTTTGTTCTTAATGCTTGTAACTATTTGGTCTCAATGCTTGTAACTGTTTGGTCTCAATGCTTGGAACTGTTTGGTCTCAATGCTTGGAACTGTTTGGAAAAATTCATTTCTTTTTAAAAAACAAATACTTCACAACTAATATTGTATTTCCTCTACTTAGCACACCCGATTATTGGATTTTTGACCCCTAGCCTCCGGATCTTATAAGAGCGAGGGTAACTCTAGAGTTTACTCCAGTTTTCTACAGGTTTAATTTGAAAAAAAATCATGTTTCTGTAGTGGTATCAGCAAATGCAGACACAATTCCAGGCCTTTTAAGGGTCCGACAATCGGACGCTACCCCTTAAATAATGAAGAAGAAATCGCTCTTTTTATGTAAAACAGTCCCAAAATACCTAGTTTTCAAAGAAAAGAAAACTAGGTATTTTTAGGACTTTTTTTACCTAAACAATGCCCTTTTTCAACTACTAGTACGCTGCCTTCTTTTTCTAGAATAGGCCCTGAAATGACTCGTATATTAAACACTACTAACTTGAAACCTGGTCTTCAACAGTTTATCTCAACACATTGCTCATGTTAATATAATTTTATTCCAAATCGAAAATAGACTCTGATCCCACCTATTATTTTTATGAAAGAACCATATGAAGGAGTCGGGAAGCTCTTCTACTTTTTCTTCTTTTTTTTCTATTCATGAACACAAATTACAAAAATTAAGAAGGGACAAATACAAAAACACTTGATACCCCACGGTGGAAATCCCACCTGCGAGGTACTGCACACAAAGTTAGAAGAAAAAACAAAATAAAATATAATGGTAAAATAAAACTGAACTTGTATTACGGTCATTGGTTGTTTAGAAAAGGGGACAACAATCAAATGTTTCTGCACTTATCAAGTAAGAAATAGTCAGCTCTAGTATAGAAGCATTCACATTTTTAGAGTAAAGATGTGAATTTCCATATAATAATGGAATCATAGGAAGGAGCCGGGAAGCTCTTATACTTGGTGGAACCATATGAAGGAGTCGAGAAGCTCTTCTACTTGGTGGAAATAGAGACAGATTTAGAACATGCCTTTCACGGAAGCAAAATGGAGACCAGAGGCGAATTCAGAACATGTCACAACGTAGTCGCACCAATGAAATGAAGATTCAAAGCATGCTCCAAGTAATTAATTATATTAGATTTTTGTATAACGATGGTCTCTTAAGACCTATCGTCATACAGAAAGCGATTAAGAATTAAACTTTAAGCTCTTCCTCTTATTGCTCTGACTAGGGCTGGTTCCGCCACTAATGGAGACTTATTAAATTAAATTTTAATTGCTTTATATATGAGGATGGCTCTCTAAATACCATCATCATACAGAAAGCTGTTAACCATTAAAATTTCTAGTTCTCCATGCGATGTTCTGGCTAGGACTGAGGAGAATCAGCCAACAGTAAGTCATTATCGATGAATATAAATATTGGAGTCAAAATCATTAAACGTTTTATTCTACGCCCTTCCCCTTGTGAGTTATTAACAGTTATATAAGCGGATTTAGAACATGCTTGCGTTAACCAAGGCAGTGTCGGGTTTACACATAGGTAAAGCACGAAGGAGGAGACTAAAACGGAGACAGAAATTTTAAATGGTTAACACATGGTCATTAGCCTTTAAAAGGCTAATGATCATGTTTTAAACTATTAAAACATTAATGACTTATATCCTCCATCTCATCGCATTGCCTAGTTAGAAGTTTATTCTGGATAAACCTCAGTAACATATTCATTATGTTTGATTTCTAAATAAATGGACAGGTTTATGAAGGCCATCAACATAAATTAAGCCATTAAGAATTAAAATATATATTAATATAAAAATACAATGATGCTATGACTAAGGTGAAGTCTACCGATGAATAAGTTCAGGAAACCTTGAAACCAAGTGAATTAATCAGGGTGAAATGCTAGCGCTAGCTAGGTACAATCCTGGTCAAAAATTATGTCGACTTTCGATTTTTCTGCAAATGGCTTCATTGACAAAATAACACATTAGGACCGTTTAATGTCTAACTGTCACACGAATCATTCCATTGCAGACTAGTTATTCTGTGATTTTGAAGAAAAAACGGTTAAATCTAGTGTCGGTTTTGGCCCCTAACAGCTAAATAATACCGGAAAATCGAGTTAAAACTAAAGATCTAAGGTCTTAAGTCTACAATGATCACGAAGCTGATAATAAAGCTGAAAGAAAACCATTTTTTGGATCATGAAAAAACTTGTGGTTATCCAAACGTTTAGGTTTGCAACTCTAAGTCACAAAATATTTGAAAGTTTGAAAAGTTCCTTGTTTTACATACACTTTAACTATCCTGTGCTTCAAGATTGTTTGAGTGTGCTTGACCATTTAACAGACACTAGACATTAAAGGGTTAAACATGCTCAGAGGCGGATTTAGAACATGCTTTTACTTAGTCACAGCAGTAAGTGGAGTACTCAAAGTCATTAATTTTAAT
>JAUCNQ010150446.1:0-16462 GCA_032352715.1 Bougainvillia muscus | reverse complement strand
AAACTGCTTGATCTAATCTGCAAGTAAAATACCTCTAAGTAGACATTTTCTCCAGAAAGGATGCATTAGAGCATTTATTCGTCTTTGAGAAGATGCCCTCTCAGTTTTGATGTAAGTTCAGGAAGACTTTGTTCAGATCTTATAAACAAGGACAAATCATTAAAATGTTTAGCCCCCATGTATTTAAAATATGGTCGCGAAAATTCTAATCGAATTTTTGGAAGCTTTAACAAGGTGTCCTTTGTTTCGAGCTACTCTGGTATTTTGAACTAGTTCAAAATAATTCTCAAAGTTTTTGCAAACTTCACCATTAATAGATTTATACACAAGAATGCAACATTTATGAAACATGACATTATATGGAAACATGATATTTTCAGGTGTAGTCTGACAGTTGCATATGATCGACATAGCGTTTTCGTGAATTTGTGACAATTTATTTTGTTGAGTCTCGGTTGGATGTAAGTGTAGTAAACTGCTATACAACATAATTGGAATCATCATAGACTGGTATATTGATTTAGCAGCCTTAACTGATATAGAAGATCGAACCTTTTTTAACAGTCGCATTCTGGAGTTGACTTTTTTCACAGTTTTAACAAATAGTAAGTGTAATGTTAAACAATAGACCGCTAATTAAAGTGGGTAAAATCAATTTTTGGCATTAACTCCAAATAAGACATAAAACAAAATCTTTGATTAACTTGACCATCAACAAGAATTTTTTGAACTTGAAAGTCCAATATTTATTGAAGACACATATTATAACTGCCCAAGAGAATTGGCCCATCAAAATCAGTCAAATAATAGGTCTCATTAGGATTGGTCAATCATGTTTAAAGGGATAATTTGTTGTGGAGGTCGTCGTTAATACCTAACGTTGTTCGATGTTCACCTTCCTTTTTCGGACATTCATGTTATCACCCAATGTGTAAAATTAACTACTGATATGTACATTTTATATTTACATTTATCGCTGTTTATAGTAATTTTAACAGTTTCCTACCTGATAAATACAAGTTTATATTAGTTGTAACTTTGCTTATTCGTATTTTTCTTTTATTTAATCTGAGTTTAGTAATTTCAATGCAGTGAGAAGTATCGAAAGTACATTGTCTAAACCAACATGTAACATTGAAATTGCATGAATTTTCAGAACTTTTGTGCACTGTACCTGATATAGCTTCAAATAGGGGAACCACACGCAACGATGGCGAGACTTTTATTTTATCACAAATAATAAAAATATTAACTGGCAGATTTATCAAAGATAACCTGAAATCATTCAAACCACGTAGGTTAAGTTACCAAACTCTCGATGAAATAAACTGGAAAAACACTCCATTTTATTGGTTTGATTAGGTAATAGCGTGATATGAATCCGCTTGCGGCTGTGACAGTTTTTTTGGTGTAAATTGAGTTTTTTGGTCGTGATTTTTGACCACACAAATTGACAAATTAACCACACCCAAATTTATCCTGTTATTAATAGTTTCGATCGTTGCATAAAACATTTGATGGTTCCTGAAATAATTTAGCAATCAATCTATAGAAAATCTTAAGAAGCATTCTAGATATGATCAGGATTTTTGATAAAATCGTTAATGTATAACACAAAACCATTTTTCAAAACCTATTCCTTTCATCACCAAAATAACTATACGGTCAGAAATAAATAACACAAATCTATTTTATAATTTCGATATGGGTACGTGATAGGAACAAAATACTGAAAATAGGGGAGACGGAAATTAAACTGCTCTTCCAAGTCTTTATGGCCGTGGTTAAAGCCTCTTAGGTATTGAAATATATTGAACTATTTAGCTAGTTACAACACCTGTGCAGTTTACTATTATGTTATTGTTCATCTCTTGGACTTGAGCTTTGAAGTGACACCTACTGGTATCGCAGATTGTAGTTTCCCTGCCTTGTAATTTGTTTGTTTTTAATTTCAGTTTTTGTTATTTTGACACCAATGTAAAAAGGAAAGTTGAGCATTTTGTGTGGTCTTTGCAGAAGCAAAACCCGTAGCAAAATTTAAATCTGACTTAGTCAAATAATGCATTGCTTCGTTGTTTTGTTGATCTTAAATATTATATCATATCTAGATCCGAAGACACAGACAGATGAAGATAATGATTCTCCGTAAGTATTGCTTTTTTTCTATCATAAGAAATGAATACATATCATAAAAGGACGGTATAAAAACAACCATGTAACAGATCATACTCCTCCTAGACGCCGGCGACGGTATCATCAGGGTTATGATCTAAACGTTAAAAACATTTACAAAAGTAAAGTAGAAAATAACTGGGTTCCAAGGCAAATGATTAGCACTAATTATACAGTGAATCGTCACTTTAAGCATTGATATTACAAACAGTAACTACTTGCCCAAAGTTATTTCATCTGGAGGTAAAATGTTTGCCCCTTGTCCTTTATGAAGTCTCTTTTTCGCCATGACGTCATTTTGTTTTGAAAAATTGCCAATTTAAAATGATGACGTCAGCAAAAACCGCTGACGTCAGCACAAAATGTTTTATATCTTTAAAAAGCATTTGATTAGTACTTTATGTCTGCCGAATATAAAGTTGTAAAAATAGTCCAGTCAAAAGTTTTACAGTCGGGCTTTAACCCCCCCCCCCCGCCATCAGGAATTAGTTCTGTAAATCGCTTATCAGCAATAGGGTTAAATCGTTCAGTAGCTATGATAAATTTAATAACCGCGTTAATAATCGCACGAAAGCCGTAATCACCATAAAGGAATATTCTAAACAAAAAGTGCAAGAAAATGTGAATGATTCATTCTGAAGATCATCAAATAAACTTGTCTAAGAGCTGAGTGATTAGAACATTGCAGTAGGTAATTTTCAGTCGTTTCTATAGCGTTTGGTTGACATATTCAGAATGTATCAGTATCTAAAAAATTATGCTGAATTTATCCTCCTTGAAGTGAGTGAAACAAGCCCCTAACCATGTCAATAACACAACTAATCGGGGGTTATATATGCGGAAAATTGAATTAAAATTAGGCCGGAAACATTTAAAAAGTTCAATTTAAAATGCAATATTGTAGAAAGAGCCCAGATATGACAATTCAGTTTATTCCATTGAGATAGACAAATTGGGAAAGGTATCGCGATAGCACTCCGTGCGAGAGAATAAATCATGTGTGACCGGGCTTTCTCTAAGATCATAATAGGTTACTTTCTGCTCAGGCAAGTACCTGGAAAGATACGATACCGCATCTATATTAACTATTTTGAAGAAGAAACACAATTTTCTGCACATGCGTCTATTAATTACAGATTCAATACCAAGTTTACATTACAATTTCTCTCTTAATGTTTCCCTAATACATCCAGTTATTTTCAATATACAATATAGAATGGAAATAGAAATAGAAATATCAAAAATATCGTCATCAGCGAAAATTAGGGTTCATCTCAAAATATCGCTTTATAACTTCGCTTCATTCGTGTCAATTTTCATCTCAGATGAAGTGTTATTATGCATACTTTGTATGCATAATAACACTTCATCTGAGGTGAAGCGAATTTAAGCAAATCTTTGAGAGGAACCCTTAATCCGCGCAAAATAACTCAAAAATCGACGTCCGCGGAAACTGTTTGCATTTCTTCCTTTTTTTGAAACTTTGAACCAATTTTCGTTTTTTTTCAACACATCTATGTTAAAAGTAGATGGTGTATCAACTAAATTGTGTAATTTATGTCTTCCCTTGAAGTTAAATCCGTGCGAAATAACAAAAAATTTGGCCTTCAGCGAATATTAATCTGCGCGAAAATTAATCTACTTAAGGTAGGTGAGGTCTGCAATTAATATATACATTGTAAAAAGTACATCCCTGGAAAGGTATTGGCGAAATCTAGAAAATAAGCCGAAATAGTTTATTAGCTTTAGATATTTTCTCCCTGAGATGACGACCAAAAGCTAGCTTATGGCTTTCCAGTTTCGGAACTATACAATCATCAATTTTGATGTCTGTTGCGAAGGCAAGATTTGCTTTACAACTAAGATGGACATCTACAGCTTGTCTCGAAGGATCAGGATTAAAAGACATCTTCCACTCGCTAATCCAAATCAGAATTAAATTTATTAGCTCAAGGCAAGGTGCCTGTTACTTTAGAAAAAGGGATCAATCAACAGCAAATATATTTACATTTGATTGTTGATTATTAAGAAGATCTTTAATGTAAATCTAGAAAAGCAAAGGACCTCAAATGGAACTCCTGCTAATATTTTTTCCCAAGTTGAAGCTTGATCATTAACAACGACCCTTTGTAGCCGATCAGTTAGGAAGTCTATTGACAGAGACAAAAGTGGATACATTTGGAGCTTGAAAGGCAATCACTCGTGCCAAACCCTATAAAACGCTTTTAATGTAATAAGAAAGATCTCCCGAGTATTTAATCGAGGATTGGCCCCAAAACTTCTATAGATATGCTCCATAATGGATAACAACTGAGAAATGCAAGAGCCACCCTTGCGAATGCCAGATTGACATGGCGTGAAGACATTACGCTGTTCAGATTAATTATACTGTGTCATATATGTATTTCTCGAATATCTTACTTAAAATTGGAAGAATGGATGGTGGTTGATAATGGTTTACTGTAGTTCTATCTCCTATGTTATGAAAACAACTGAAATTTTCTATTTTCAAGTAGCCTGGGTCTGATTTTGATTTTTTTGGGTGGGAAAAATCATCGCAAATTTGTATCATTCGAACAAACATTTCATCTCAACCATGAGCTTTGTTTACATCGAGGGAGCGTATACTGGAAATTATTTTGTCTAAGTCAAGTCTAACCTGATTGAGACGATGTTCTGTAACGAAATTGAGCTCAGGAAGCACACTATTTGTAGGCAGTAATGACCACTGTTTAGCAAAAATCCGATTAAAGAAGTTGGCTTACTAAGAGATGTCAATGATGATACTTTTATTGTAGCGAATTGGAAGAATTGGAGGAATTTTTTATTTTTGATAAGAAAGCTATGGATAATCGACCAGTACTTTTTTCGCGCAATACCAGGATCATTATCCCTAATCTACCTGGGGTGTTCAAGACCACCTATAAAATTTGCATATTGCTCTTTGAAAATTTGCAATATTTAGAAACCCTGTAACTTCTGAAGTATGTAATATTTTGATTTGAAATTTGGAACAAAGGCTCTTTGTCACGTAACCAATTTACTGATAATGTCATTTCTACGGAACCGGAAAATTTTCTGCTTTCCGTCAAAAAAGCCGAAAAAGAATTTCCAGAACTCCGATTTTTGGTTCCAAAATCCCAGATGGCGGCCGATTGTTGCACTGAAAGTATTTTCAGGACCCAGCTGCAACCAATTACAACTGTTTTACACCTGGTTTTTCCAAGTAAACCTGATAATTTCACCGGAGATGAAGGTAGGGAAATATAGGGCAAAATGAGACGATTTATGACGTCATTACGACGTCGATGACGTAATCAACAAAATGACCACACCCAATAGTTCCTTATATGGTGAGTAACTATCGTGCCAAGTTTCATTACCTAAAACCCAACTAATCAGGAGATCTTAGGGGGGAAAAAGCCCAGGTAGATTAGGGTTAAGACAGTTTCCAAGCTTGGTGTGGTAATCTTCTTTAGTTCAGCAGACGGATTTGGCCTGTGTTTTATAAACGTCATGTAAACCTTATCTTTCTCAAGAAAATATTGCTTTGCCCAATTACACGCTTGGAAAATAATGTGTATTTTAAAGGGGAATTGAGGAAAAACATGACTATCTAATTTTTTCTTATTTATCGATTTCTAGTATAAAGAAGGGATGTTTCCAAAATTTTAGCCAGATTTGTTCAGTTTACAAGAAGTTATAAGGACTTAGAGTTTTCATAATTCTGATATCAGTGGCGTCACTGATGCGGAACATTTCTTGTGCGATAGTAACCACATTCGTAAACATTTGCTTATAACTTTTGTTCCATACATTATTAAGAGATGCCCTTTGGCGACTTTTAACATTTGTTTATAGGCAACATAATAATACAAATAAATCTAAAAATATTCACGCCCATTTGCGACTAGACGCCCTCTAAAAATATTAACCCATCATATTTCCTCAAATAATTAATTTAAAACTCGTTGGTTATCATTCAATATAGACTCAGGTAGTTTATTTTTGAATGTATTACAACTATCTTATGTCAAATAGTAATAATTTAACTATGCAGCGCTGTCGTTTGCTCCATAGGCGTTGATTTGATGAAAATCACAAAAATCCGAAAAAAAGTCAAATTATGAGGTCATCCCCGACACGATAACGTCATATTTGCAACGACGACGTCAAAACGTTGGACATATCATGTTGTGCCACTGTGCGAAATTTTATGATGTAAGCATAACATTAACACATGTTTTGGAGGTGTGGTGCTTTGTACCTTGTGAAATGAACATTCGCATCAGTGACGTAACGCGTGAAAAAACTGCTAATTTTGGGTTATTTATAAATTTTTAGAACGTTTACCTTATACAGATTTGCTCAGGACAACAAAATGATCATTTTAAGCTAAAGTTGTTACTTTCCCCCCCCTATTCTCCTTTAATTAAAATTATATAAAATCAAATACACGTTTGTTTTTTTATAACCATATTTAGGCTAAGGATCATACAAAAATCAAGCAGACACTAATCATATGCTCAGCCTCACAACTGGACAAAACATTACTTGCAGGCTAAACTGTCGTTTATCGATCCCACGACTCAGGTGTCATGTGTTGCACCAATCAAATTGTAAGCATGTTTCAGCCTAAAGTTTACCTCAAGTCAAAAAACAATATGTTTATAAAAAAAGCGTATATAGTTAAATTTTTAATGCTCTGTTTTCGACAGAGTCTGGTATATTGATGTTTATTGCAAAATACAGGGATTAGAGCGACTTGCTTGCTTGTAGCAGGCTGAAATCGTTTCCGGATAATCCTGAACTTACCGGAAAAAGCAAAAGCCTGAAAAAACCAGGAAATATTTTCCCAAAAATGATTTTTATTATCCGCAAGTGTTTCCTTTATAATATATATGTGGCTAGGTTTAATTAAAACGAAGTACCTAGTAAAAAGTTGCTGTCATTTTCTTTTTATAAGAATTTGATAGTAATTTAGGAGTGGTTTCCACTGATAGCCAATACTGTCTATAGTAAAGATGGAAATTCAATGAAAATTGGTGAAAATGTGAGAAAGGAATAAATATGAAAAGTGAAAAAACCATTCTCAAACAAACTCTATTGGAGCAGTTTATGTTGCCAACTTTTTGTTATTTGGACCAGAAATAAGAAGAAAAAATGTTATGTTGAACTTGTTTTAACAATATTTTTACGGTTGTTTTTTTATTTTTTACACTGAAATAAATAAACATCTGTTCATTATTAACCCTATGAAAGCCAGGCTTTTTTCAACTGATAAGTAACTTCTAATAAGTAACTTCGATTCTATAGGTTCTATATAACCTGAAACTCTGCACAGAAGTTCTTTAAATACTTAAATCTACCTATTTGAACAATTGATGACGTAAGCAATGTCAATTCTTACATTTTTGTAACTTTCGAGTTTTCCCCTGTAACTTTTGAACGCATGCGAATTTTTTGAATTTGATCTGATTTTCTGAAAGGTATCTAGCGGTTCTTTCATCGGACGCTATCAGAATTCACTTTGTTTTACAGCGGAAGGCAGTAAAAATAGCCAAGAGAAATAAAATAAACAGTTTTTTTTGCGTTACCACCTGGATTATTTGAGCTTCACAATTTGTTATGAATCGTCTAATAGCTAACAGATAAGTGCTCGGCGATCAAAAGATATGTAAAAAAATAGTTTTCACGTTAGTTCTCCTTTAACCCGGTAAAGGCCGGGTTTTTTTCAACTTATAAAGGCTGGGGGGGGGGCAAATATGCCCCCCCCCTATCTAACTTCCGTTCTGTAGGTCCATAGCACTTGGAACTTGGCATAGATGTTCTTTAAACACTTAAAAGGCTATATAAAAATAAATTTGATGACATCAGCATTGTCTGTTTTGCTGACGTCAGCATTTTCGTGTAGCATGGTCTGCATTTTTCATGATTTTCGCCAAAAACGGTTTTCCCCCTGTAACTTTTGAATGCATGCGATTTTTTTCAATCTGATTTGATTTACGGAAAGTTATCTAGCAGAACTTTCATAGATAAGCTATCAGAATTGGTGTATTTTCACTTCTTCAGGTAGTAAAATTCGCCTAAAAAAATAAAATAATCCAATTTTTAGCTACCCCCGGTCAGAAAATGGTCACATGGGCCCCCTGGAGATTTGTTTTTCAAATTGTTTTTGTAACTATCTAATAGCTAATAGAAAAATATTTAAAGTACTAAAATCTCACCAAATTTGAGAAAGCCAATCAAAAGATATTTAAAAAAAATCGCTTGCCTCTGCCCCCTCCGGCCTTTATAGAGTTAAGGACACAGATGAAGACATTTATCATACCTAACTATTTTTGAACCTAAACGGCAGATTATTCATTAATTTAATATTAAAAATTAGAAATAGCCGAATGTGGCCATTTAAGAGGGTCTAATTTGAAACAAATTCTTCTCTCCATAACCAAGGTGAGTTGTAGAGTTCTGAAAAAACGTAACAAAACACTTCAAAATTTAATTCAGTCTGTTTTTTTGAGAGCCAAGATCATGTCTGATTATATGATTTAAAGCAGCATTTCACCCAGTGGAAATGCCCATAAATTTCGTATGAAAACTCATACCGTCATTTCATCATAGAAGAAATGTCTTTGTGCCTGCTTAGTAAATTAAAAGGAATTTCCAATACATTACGTAAGGTCCCATATTTGTACATAACATGAACATCTTAATTATCACAAATTAACCCTATTCTGTATGGGGTATTTTTTCCCCTGGTACGTAAGAGGGAGAGGGGGCGGATTCCGCCCCCTCATAATTTTAGTTCTGCTAGTCCTATTACCTTAAAAATTGGCATGATTCTAGTCCAACTTATTGTGAATAGTAAGGAAAAAAAATGCCGAAAATGAGTCTCATTTTTTGGTGACGTCATCATTTTTGAAGTCAGGTGCAATTTTTCCATTCCGGTCTGCAGAATACAATAATGGACAATTTACGGACCAGAATGCGACAGAAAAGCGTCAGCAATATATATTAGGTCAAATATTTTTGATAGAATCACTATTATAATAATTCTTTAGAGTTATGCTGAAAAAATAAAAAAATAGGAAAATTAGCAAATTAAATTTTTTCAGAAATCACGTGACAAAAAAGTCATAAGTCAAAACCATGTAAACCAATTATTGTGAAATTTTCTGCAATTGTATATATACTTATAAAACTACACGTCCGAAAAGATTGTCAGCGCTATGGCAGCCAAACTTAAGATTTTTAAAAAAAACTTTTGGACAGATGTTTGAAGTACATAGTGTCTAATAGAGTTGTGAACTGAAGTAAATGTTCTATGTTGACTCCATTTTATTGGTAATCCACAAAGTTGGAGGAGATAACTGAGGTTGGAGAAATATAAGGTGTTTACTTCAGAGAACTGTTCAACACTAAAAATATGTTTCTAATGTTAGTACTAGTCAAGTCCAGCTGTATTGGTGCAATACATCGGACTAACATTAACTTGTTCATATTCCTGAGTCTAATATGTAACAAATTATTGAATATCCGCACTTAAAGTTCAAATATAGGTTTTGATCAATACAATATTCACTCATTGACTAGCATTAAGTCTTTTGAATCTATCTTGTTTTGCATAACAAATCTAACTTTTTATACCCGTTTATGAAGCTCTCTTCTTCTATGCATCTTATCCGTCACCTTGGATTTGTTCTTCTCGGGTTGTTATTCAGTATCTACCAAAAGTGAGCAAGAATTTATATCTTCACGTGGCTTTTTAATATAAAACCAAACCTTTTATCTATACGACAAGAATGGAAAGTGTTTTGCATAAACAAACATGCACCTTTAAAATTCCAAGAACCTTTAGAACAATTTGGTTCAATAGCCAGAGTAGATACATCCACTGATGATGAAAGGGGAGCATTACATTTTCTGGAAAGGTTTCCCCTGCTGGAAATCCGGTTTAACTTATGTTAAAATTGTTTAAAGCCATTTAAACAGATAGCTCTGCCTATTTGCATGGTTCTAATAGTGCTTTGGAGAGTGTAATGCCTTTTGTTACTTAATGTTCGGTCGCAGCTTAAACATTTCACTTAATTTTTGAGGTTTTGATGCCGTCATCATGCACACGATCAGATTTCCATAATATTTACGTATTACGTCACGTGACTTCTTTTGTGATGATGAAGAGTCGTGCCATGTTTTATGGTCGGAAGTGAACTGGTTCTCAAGTTATTAGGTGGGGGCCAAAAAGCTTCTCCTCTTTCAGGCTCTAAGACTGTCAAAAGGTCCGGATTTAATAGGTTTAAAGGATAACTTTTTATGCAGTGCTGGAAACTGTTGAATTCTTTGATGCAATTTAACAGGCTTCTTGTAAGGAAGTCCATCACTTGTTTACAAAATCTTTTTCACAACTCAAATTCATGATTACATCGCAGTTGGACATTCCATTTATTGGTAACACGTCTTCTCTTCAACTTTGAAGAGCCCTTTGAACGCTATCAGAGTTTGTGCGTTTTTCACGATGCTGGGTATTCTGTTCTGCAGAAGACACCCATGGAGAACAAAAGACAAGGACAAAATATTTCGACAATATATTTCGTCAGACATAATTTTCGTCACCTCGAGAAATTTCCGTCCGCCAAAAATTTGATTTTAGCTGAAAGTATCGGACATCGGACATCGGACAAAACAATGTCGGAAGATTTTTTCGTAGGACAAAATCTTCGTCACCTCGAGAAAATTTCGTCACTTTTGTCCGACATTGCTTTGCCTGATAAGGTAACCTAAACTATAGATGAGTGCATTTTTTTGTTGGTTGTTTACCTTGGTTCCTCATAACTTTTATCATAATGACCAGTTACAGCTTTCAAAGCACGTTTTATGTACTGCATCGATCAGATTAACAGACGATTTATGTATTTGGGCTCCAACAAATTTACAACCTGTTATCATGATAAATTCGTTTTGGAAAACTAAAGTATCAAATATAGTGATTAAGAATCTTTTCTGCATCTGTTTTAGCAGTTTTATTTTTTGTTGGATAAGCCTGTAGAAATCTAGAGGAGTTATCAACCACCGCCAAGAGATACCCAAAACCCTTACATTTGTCGATATGTAAGAAGTCAATATATATAATGGTACATTTGATGATAGTTCAGCAAGCATTGCTCTTTGCTCTTTATTGGGTTTCTTGACTTTTATGCATCAATATATTTTTCACAAGTTCATCAATGTTAACTGACATACCAGGCCAGATCGTGTCTTGGCCAATTCAATGACTCTAATAATACCTAGATGTCCCAATTGTTCATGTAATGTTGTAAATATTCTCTTGATGTAGCTTGATTGTAACACAATTTGATTACAGCTCTGTGAAGTCGTGACTAGTAAACTATCTTTTCAACCTGTAAGTTTATCCCAATTGGCTTTACTTTCGTTGCTGCAGCATGATAAGCATGACCAATAATGATATTTTTCTTATATTGAGTTACCAGATCAATCAAATCAATCTTCTCAATACTTTCAGGGGTCTTCGAGTAAATATATAGCATTCACAAAAGCAGAGTCTTTCATTTTGATGTTACCCTGGACTTCTGATATCTAAGTTAAATTGATGACTTTGTTGTGTCTGCTATAGGCAACCATTCCTGACATGTATCACAGTCACTGCTATCTTTACCAGGTCTATTTTTAATGGTGAACTGAAACATTGATAATGCTGTAACCCATCGCATACTCAACGCAGTTAAAGTTGCAGAAAACTTTCGCGCGATTATGGCTTAATTTCATGCCACTAAGTAATGATTTTATGAAGATAAATTGTGTTTAGAGTAAAAAAATGCTAAGTTTGCGGGTACACCTTAATTTTTGCCAAAGTTATTCACACTTTTGTAAAATCCGGAGATAAAATAAATAAAATGATTTAACAGGTAAAATCTTATTATCATATATTCATGAACTCGCAAACGTAGCTTTTTTGTGGTGTCCGAATGGCGACTATTAAGTATGTCCGAAACAGTTTCGTCCTATGTTCATTTTTATCTCGCGAAAATCGGAATAAAATGGAATTAAAGTCCCGGATTTTAGATTTTCCTGAAGTGTACGCAAGTAGGAAACCAAATTTTCTGAAACACGAATTCCAAACCTTCTTCTAAGTATAATACATTTCTCAATGTAAAGCTTTTCGAATTCGATGTGTCAAAAAGAATAAATAGGTCAAAGTAAATAAACGCCTGTCTCAAGAGTTTTCAAGGCTTGATAAGTCGAAAATGACATCATTTGAAAATAAGAAAATCTTACAATATAATTTTATAATATATATATTATATATATTATATATATTATATAATATTATAGGGCTACTAATACTCTCTTATAAATGCCCAAGGAGGCCTCAACTACGTCGAGTGCCTGGTACTTTACGCTTTTTAACACATTAGACATGGGATTGATGTCAGAAAAAGCATTAAATGGTTTGCTGTAATACAGATATTCTGTAAATTTATCACAAACAGTCCATCTGAGGGCTAAGAATCCCAGTAATCCTGAGGGAAGATGGTAGATCTTCGAAGCTGAGGAGAGTGATCTAGATGCATAACTAATAACTGGAGGGCATCATTTTGTTTCTGATACAACACAGCAACCAAAGCAGTTTCTAACGCAACACTGTGTACTACAAAAGGCTGAAAGCTGGGTATGTCATATAGTTTGGGGATTTCAGACATACAACGAGGTGTTCTACAACAATGTTTGAATTCCATGTTATTTGATTTCAAGGACTTGAAGCATTCTTTTGTTGACGTGTTTTTCGTTTAGGTTTGAGATGATGTTATAAAGCAGTATTTTCTATTCTTTTAAAATCTTTGATGAGAAATAAGCTTTGCAGATCACCATTTGTTCCAGGAGATGGGTTTATCTTTTCCTATGCTTTTGTTATTGCATGATCATCATGGTAACCATCTTCATTTATAACTTTGCCTTCATTGCGTTTTTGGTGTTTAACTTTGGCTTTTATCTTAATCAATTTCCCAAACCTTTTAGAAAAATGTACTAAATAATCATCACAATTATCACTGTAACTAAGAATATGGACCATATATAATTTTTCATTCTCACCCAGCATTTCACTCATCACCCATCGAAATTTAGGTGGGGCCTTTTTCATGCCATAAGGTATCATTATATACTAGCATATATTTCCAATTATTTATACAGGATGCCCCTACAATGTTGAGACACTTCCATCAATGATGGTCCTGTGTTGGATCCTGGTTCTATTTAAATCTCTCATTTGAGCTACGGACAGTACTTACTTGTAATTGGGTCTTCAGCCGTTTCATCTTTTTGATTACTTTCGGCGATCAAGTACAAAAGGATGATCATGTCCAGTTTCTCATTTGAGTACTGCTTTGTAAAATTGATAGGCTGTCATTTGATTGGATTTCAGCACTTTATCGTCAAGCATTTCATTTCTTTGAGCTAGTTTTGTAATCTTGTTGTCATTGAACACATGTCTCTTAGTTAAGGTTTTGTGTGGTTGTCTGAAAAGATGTGCAAGGTAACTTGTCTGTTGTCTGCTGACAAATTTTGTTACATCTTCTGTATGGCATATTTCTAACGCGTCCATGTTACAGATCATATATCGAAAATCATCGTCTCTCCAGAAAGTAAGTCTGATCAACTTTCGCAACTTGTTTATGTAAACAGCATTGCCTCGATGGCGTTTGGTTAAGGCACAATGCTATTTAAAATGAGTACTCTGGTTTGAAGATAGATGCGGCGGCTGGTAAACTTTTTAATCAGTTCATAAAACTTAATTTCCGGTAACATGATAAGCAGTTCAGGGTCAGTGTCTCCTGTTGATGGTTCATCATATCTTATTTGATCACCAAGATATTTGAAGATCTTAACATCTTCCGCAGTCCTTCTTTTCATACTCACAATGCTGTTTGGGTACTGGTCATCATTTGTATATATGAATTTAAACTTGAAGATCATTGTTTTGGTCTTTGATTCATTGATTTCAAAGTTAAATCTCTGAAATATTTGATTAATGAGATCAAGTGCTCTTTGGAGATCACCAACAGTTTCAAAGAACATTTCAATATCGTCAGCATAACCAGCTCAGTCAATAGTGTGAATGCCAATCTAATATTGTTGTCTTACCTCTCTTGTTGTTTCAGTGGTCCTTATTCTTTGTTTTAGTTTTAAGAAATTGATGTTGCGATTGTTACATTACTTAAGAAACACGCTCATCACGTAGTCCATATATAAGTTTTAAAGTGGAGGTGATTCTGGGCCACCTTGGCGAACTCCTGAACTGATTTCAAATTCATCTTCTGGTGTTTCTGCCAGTGAGGTTGTAGTACGTTTGTATATGGATTCAAGAATTCTAATCAAAGTTCTGCCTCCTGTTGGGGGTAAACGTTGGTAGATAGACTTGAACAACCAGTCTAGAACAATGTGATTGAATGCTGCACTCAGATCGATGAACAATGCATAAAGTCAGCTACGGACAGTAGCAAGGATTGAACCCACACGTCATTAGAAGTGTACACGTTAGTCCGTTCGACCAGACAATCACAAGAGGGCTCGGTGTTGAAAAAGGCTGTGTAATGTCTAGAGTTTTACTCTAGAAATCTCTGGTGCTATGCCTTAGTCATATCTTGCGTTGAAAACTGTCTTTTCCTTGCGAATTATCCAAATATCTTGTACTTTAAGGAAACATACTTTCGCTGGAAGAAATTTTGCGACTGGACGATTGTGGAAACGTTTCGCGGGATAGATTTTCACGATTTAATGATAATATTACGTTTTGCGGGAACAATATGGCCAATTTTGACAATCTTCAATCTGCAGATATGACCGATTTAGCGCGTATTTCCGATTTTGAAAAATTAATAATTGAATAAACTTTTGGGTAAGAGTTGTTTTGAAAAGTTTCGCGGTAATAAACTTTGTTGAAAAGGACCAAAAAAAGTGAAAACCCAAAAATTTCTTCCCGCGGAATTGGATTTGTCTTTTCTATCTGGCACATTTTCAAATTCAATTTTCTGTAAACAATGCACCCATCTTTCTTTCTGATACAACAAATCAGGCTATTAAACGTGCTTTTGATTTATAAACTCAAACATTAAACTCGAAGTTCTACAAGTAGCGTTTGACCTTACTGTACGGCTGCTTGGTTATCCTTCAATAAGGCTTGTGTACTGGTTGGTTATTAGTCAGTTCTGTGCAAGTTTGAGTTCTTTTATTCATATCATCATTCAATGTTTTTGGAAAAGGTTAGCAGGTTACCCATGTTTCGTGTGAGCTTTATTGCATGGGATTGTCAGGTTTTGTTTTCATGTATTTGCTGTTTGTATGTTATGTGATTTATTTAAGCATGTATTTGACTGTGAAAGAGGAGAGGCGGTTGTAAAAAAATGTTCTGTTATCCTTCGTCAATTTTTATTAATCGTTAATATTTATTCGCGAAATTAAACTACCACAAAAATTGATCTTTTTCGGTTCGCGAAATTAAATTGACATGGAAATTTCTTCTGTTAAAGTATTTGTTCTGATGAACTAACATTATCAGAACACTCATCTACTCCTCCTTGTATTGCACTTATTATTGCTTTTGTGTTCAACTTTAAAACAGACAAAGCTTTCAAAGATTTTGGTAAACTTTCCTGTTTAGCATTTTGAGCAATATAACGGGTAAAATTAAAGCAAATAATTGATTAATGATTCGCAACAAGAAAGGGTACTTTTACCAGTAAATGGTGCGTTGGAAATGACACTTCTAGTAGGACAACAGCAGATACAGTCTAGGGGCCCCAGTTTACAGATAGCAACGATAGCGAGGTTCGCACTCATCATCTAAAAATCACCCACAGGATAAAATGTTAGTTACATCGGAATATTGATTTTCAACCCCAGTTTTTCTTAACAAGCAGACAATACTATCAGTATCCCATAAACCGTCATACGCTTTGGAATTCAGTTTACGTTTCTCCCCCTCCAATTGAATCAACTGTTTCCTGCAATTATAACTGACTGTAAGCAGATTCAAATATCTTACAGATTAACAGATTGATTAACATTATATACACTAACATCTGCGTTGGAACTATCAGGCAAAACAGCATTGTCCATTGCAAAAACAAATTCACTATTGATTTCAGAATTCTTTCCGCGAGGTACAAACAATTTAAGGGCATTTTTGTTGTTGGTTGCAGGGTTTTTTTCAGCGATTTTTTGCCACCGTATAACGGTGGCAAAAACTCAATCTTCAGATTGAGTTTTAAACTCA